>ML796846.1:12119-50140 GCA_009831015.1 Picea engelmannii
TGCCCTAAACAACCCCTTTTCACACTAAAAGTTGGTTGCACAATACCTCAAAGTGATGCTATAAAACAAGGCCATGGGTACACTATATTTTCAAGGAATTCATTTGCAAGGTTATATTGTTGTTATTCTCTTGGGGAATCCTCTTTTCTTATCAAGAGTATACTAGTATCATTACATTGGGCAATCCATCTCACCTCTTGAGTGGATTAGCATGGGATTCTTTCACCATTTCTTTCAAAGTTGTAAGAAGAGCTTAGTTGTGGGAGTCCAAGAGCCCTCCCTTGGAGGAAGAAGGGACCCAAAGTCCTCTTTCTTCTTGGTGTTTTCTTTCACTAATATAATCCTTGCCATTGGTGACATGAGTCTTATTGGTTTTTTGTTCTTATGTTCTTATGCTCAATAGTTTAGTTGTTCTTTTATTTCTTAGTTTAATTCTTAGTTTGTTCTTTTATGTTTCTTTCTCTAACCCTTTCCTTTACAATTGTCTTGCTTAGATAACCCAACTAAGCTTGTAAGCACTTTTGTTTTGCTCATTTAGGTGACAAAAGAGGCACAACAATAGTGACTACTTGTTCTAGCTCTGATCCTCATCCTTCAATTTCCTCAAACAGCTGGCAAGCTTCGTCCTGGACTAGTTGGAGCCTCTGAGTCACTTCAATGACTTTGCTCTATATGGTATGGACCTGCTGCTGAGAAGTGCGTTGTTCTTGGGATCTTTTCATCCTCTCAACTGCTGACAGGAGTTCCAACTACGCCCGTACTATTATTTCTTGTTGCTTTGCCTCCTTGAGTTGTGACTCCAGTGTCTTCAGCTCAGAGTCCTCAGCAAGTTGCTCATAAGTCTGTGCACTTCTACTGCTAAGCTATTTACATTCCAAAGCTAATGCTTTGATGCTCTCAACTATGCTCCGGCCAGTGGATTCTCTTTGGTCTCGCACATCCTGTGGGGTGCTTGGTAATGTTTGTAGCTCTAGATATTTTATTCTCTGTTGAAGTTGTTGGATGGCTTCAGCGAGCTTCACGACTTGATGCTCCACTGGGTCTTCCTCCTATTGCTCTAAGCCCGTCACAGAGCGAAGTGCTATGTTGACTGCTTCTTTGACTCTGATCTACTATGCGAGCAGTGGTTATTTCTCTTGTTGGATCTGCACTCTCTCCTCTTCAAACTGGGTTTGGAGATCGTCCTTCTCCTATTGCGCAACTCGACGTTTCTCTATCACTTCCTCTTATTCTTTCTTCAGGGCCACTGTGGCCTATTCTTTTTCTTCCTGTGCACGACGAAGGCGAGCGTCAATTGCATCAGCTATTCTGCGGAGTTGGGTAGGCTCATCTCCCAACTCTGGTTCTTCTTATGGCGGAGGCACAGTGGACACTATGCGGCTGGAGTGAAGGGTCTGTTGTACCCCTCTTAGCTCTGCTTCAAGCCTTTCATACATGGTTTCCTGTTTTGCTTCATTTCTCTGCAAAAGATCTTCTGAGGCATCTGATACAGCTGCGATAATGAATTTGAAGTCATCGAGCGTGAGCACAGTTTGCAACTCGGTCTTAATATCTTTTCACTTCTTCTGCGATGTGGGTTTCGTGGGATAAAACTTTCTTTTGTTAGACGGATCTACATCATCAGAGGGATTATGTGGTGGTGTTACTTCACCTTGCTTATGCTTGTCTTCTTCTCCATTGTTTTATTTTTTGTCTACTTTGTCATCACCTCCTCCGCTAGGTGATTCTAAAGCAGTCTCTTCTGATGTGTTTTTCATCTTTTGTACCTCCTCGGTCTTCTTCCTTCTTTTAGTTCCAGGTGTATCATTCCCTTCGCGAGTGACCATCAGGCTTCCAATTAGTTTGGCGTCGGACAGTTTTGCGGGGTCAATGGGGATAAGGAGCTCTATAAGCCATTCTTTAGTTATTTCTTCTAGGTCCTCCTCTATGAGTTTGTAATAACTTTGTAGTACTTCTTTATGTTTGTATCTGCGTGCAATGATATAAATAAAATGTATGTATGTGTGGAACTTCACAAATGGCATGAACCTATGCAAGGTGTGCAGCATCATATGAGGGACAGCCTCAATAGCCCTCTTTAAGTGCAGGTAGTAGGTGTGGAACACCACGTTTGACTGCCATTGTTTTCCCATGTCGCTTGAATACCAGAGCGTGGTGAACTTTACGGCTAAGGGTTTGGATTGCTTTATTTCAGGGAATGTCACACCTTCCGACATCTCCCAGGCAATGAATGCAATCAGGATCAGCATCCAACTAAAATTGAACTCATAGCGCTGATCCTGAGCTTCCCAACAGTCTTGTTCTAACTGGTTCACTAAGTAGCTTTCCCAGTTCATTTGTAGCCCCTCCATGCATTTTCCTGTGAAGTCAACAACAAACCCCGTGACCTGTGTGGGTTTGTTCTTTCTTACTATCTTACTAGCAATCAACCGGCAAGCGAGGCGCACTGCGCCATTCTAAATGGAGGCTACCTTGTAGCCTCGCTTCCCCTTCTCCACATCGTCATATGTATCTTTAATATTCTATGCCAGGGCACGGTCTACAGTCTTTCCTGGGTAAAATTCTTACGGGTCCAATCCCTGCATGCTCAATCTGGTGATCTGATGGATCAGCGTTGGGTCGACAGTGATGCGTCTGTCTAACCATAGATAACCTCCATGGAAGATAGATAGCAGGAGATTAATGCGATCGTTAACCTCCTGGTGCCTTCCAAAATGGGCTATTTTCATCATGTTCAGAGTGGTGGACTACGTGAGGTCCATAGTCCATGGTTGGGGGGTTATCCTCGACTTGTTCCCCTTCGTTCTAGTCAAATACCTATGAGGGGCGGGCATGCCAAAGTTCTTGCGGTCTCCCAAGTTGAAGTCATTGATCTTCAATGTCAGAATCTTATACGGCTGAGGCTTGCCTTTGCATATCTTGTTCGAGAGGTATGCAGTAATCAGGGTGTAGTCGAAGTCCCTGGGGACATTGTCACGATTCACTGTGTCGTCCAGAGGCGGGATGTAATCGGGCAGGATGGATGTAATCGGGTAAGATGGATGGGATTAACTTTGCGTTTTCCAAGTCATCGCGATGCTTGGTGTGTTTCTCAGTCACAGCTCAGGATGGTCCAGATCCGCGAGCAGTCGACGGGGAGGCTTGCACTCCTCGTGTCGATGAAGCTTGAATTCCAACATACATTACCTTTTCATCCATAAGGTCGATTAGAACTTCTTTGACAGACTTTTCTACGGCGCTAAATTCGTCTGGCATGCAAGCTCGAGATTAGATAACTCTGGTTGATGAAAAAATGCTCAATGCAATAGAACATGTGGTGAAGTCTTAGTAAACATAGTGCAGTAACAATGAGTTCTCTTCTTGGCTCGGATACAATGCGTAAAAGTGTTCTTGGTGCAACAGTCGACGAAATAAGTAGACAGTGATGTAATGGATCCCTCCAACAGACAAGAAGCCTTCATCAATGCAGTTATGTCCATTATGGCGCGGTCCCAACGGTCCGATGGTGATATTTCTGATCATAATTTTTGTTCTATCTATTCGAGAGCATCAATATAATGGTTATAATGCCTCCAACGGTCATATTGCTCCACCATGGCGAAGTGCCAATCTGAGTTGGTTTGATATTCCGACGAAGTTCAAATTCTAGAGACCTTCCTTCTGCGATGTCTTCTCTGGAACTTCTTGTAATTTCTCTAACTTTGTTTTCTTCTTGCTGAGCTTTATAGCCTTCTTCCATGTGATCTATGTCTCAGTATTCCTCTTTCCATTCTGATTCTTATCTCCTCTTGGAATAGTAACTTCGCACTATTTATGGTCTTTCCTAGGGTTCAAGGGAAATACTTCTTCTCTGTCTGGAGTAGGTGCTCTATTCTCCTATACAAACAGGTGTTTCAAGTCTTCTTGTGTTCTTTCAACTTCGACATCCAGATTTTGGGTCCCTGGTAGCTTCGACTGGTTTTCTTGTTCTTTCCATAAGTGTGTTATTCTTCTAGTCATGAAGTCTCTTAGTTCTTGTTTTTTCTGTTCCAAGGCTTCATCTTCTTTTCTTCGGGTCTGATCTTTCTCAATTCAGGTTTTTCCTAGTAACGTATCAAATGGGGCATTGTTCTCAATAAATTTAACAACCTCAAATTCTTCCTCTGTCGAAGTTCCATGAGCACTCATAGATTTCTGGGTAAGTCTTCCACATAGGGTTATCAGGTTTCCTTGAAATAATCTTATTACTCCCAATGAAGGAATCATAGCAGGCTTTCCCAAAATTTCCTAGGTTCTTTCTATCATGATATTCACCCGTGTTTCCTCATCCAGAACACAGTCAATGTCGAAGTCTCTTATTCTTGTTTCTATGCATTCTTTTTCTTTGAAGATCTCTGATAAGTTGGTATCTCTGTGATCATTCAGGGTTTCTTTCATTTGTAGTAATACATTCTCTGATTCTTTCTGGGGTTCTGCCATGGTCTCACTTTCTTGACCTTCCTCAGGGTTTTCTTGTCTCATATTCATTTTTTCAACCTTAGTAATCATTCTAGGGCAATCCAGATCTTCATGGTCCATAGATTTACAACAAAGACAACTAGGTCTTCTACCAAGGCATTCCTTAGCAAGATGTCTCGGTCATCTGCAACTGTAACAAAGAGTTAATCCTCTCTTTCTCTTAAATGATCCCCAGCCTTTCTTGTACTATGCACTAGGATCATAGTAGCTAAGCTACAAAAAATTCTTCCTAGGATCTTGCATCCATTTGTTAGTCCAAACATTCTTTCTATGCATAGGAATAACATATCTTTCATTATTTCTATCAGATCTACTCATATCAAATCTTTTTTCATCTAGTTGTGCCCTAATTTTTAGACTATGACAAAATTTATCAAACATACCTAGATCCATACTTTCAAAACAAAAATTTCCATTTATCTTACTTTTAACAGAGCACAAAGCTTTTAGATCTTACCTCTTTAATCAAAAAATTTCATTGTTCTTACCTTTATCATAGCACAAATCTTTAAGATCTTACATCTTTTCTTCAGATCTTCCTCCTCTCTTAGTATAGAGCTTTGTAAGTCAAGTAGAGTATTGCGCACTAGGGGAATAGATCTATGCACAAAGCTTTTTATTTTCCTCATTTCCCAGCAATCACAGTTTTAGGTCTTGGCAACGGAACCATTTGTTGGCATGGGGGTAGACCCGGGGTTCAACTCTTCAACAACGCACCAAAAAAACCCTAACTACCGGCCCTTTCGGCAACACCTGCGAAGAAGATGAAGTCTCACCTGAGGTAGAGGCAGGGGTGGTTGCAGGACTCAGATGTCTGCAACCTAGCTAGGACATTGATCTGTGATTACAACACCTCAATAGAGCACTTAGCAGTTATCGTTCATTAGTATTTAGCCTTTGTTTACATCGCAGATAAACCCTAATTATAGAGCAACACAGTATTCACCCAGATATAATGCATTCAAGCACTAAGCACATCAAATAGGTCAGATCTAAAATTCATTCATATTACTCAGTACTAAGTTATCATATCAGATACATCTAAACATACATTATTGCACTAAGCATAAATCATATGAATAATAAAACAACCATAATGCACAAAGCAACCACAACACAGGATATACGTGGTTCACCCCCAGCCTGGGGCTACGTCCACCAACTCTTCTTCTATTTATTGTCTTATGTCAATCATCTACATGCACAGAGCCACAAGATCATACTCCGCATAGGACAGGAGATCTGCGCGCACTCCACCAGATCCTCCTTCCCCGAGCTAGGTTACAACACAAATCCCTACACAAGCTTCTTACATCCAATTGCACTTAGCTCTACAAGTGTTCAATGCAGCATGCACAAAGCATTTACATCTATCACTTGCACTTAGCACAACATCACACAGATAGCTCTAGTGTCTCATGTCACCCTTCTTACATCGCCTAGACATCTATTTATACATTACAAAGGGCCTAAACATGGGTAAACCCATGGGTCGACATTCCCATACCCGTTATATAAGCCCAAAACCCAAAAATCCCTAAACAAGGGGCCGAGATCCCGCGATCTCCGCTTCGACTTGCGCTTTGCCTTCGACAACCTATTGAAGTCCCAAAAAGGGGTCAAACATGACAAAGGATCTTCAAAACTTAGTCAAGGGCCAACACATTCTATGATGTCATTTAGTCACATTTCATTCACTTTACCCCTTCATTATCATTCTCTTGATCACTTATATTCCTTTATTTGTTCATTCCTAGCTTATATGAGCTTCATGTGTAATACTTACACTAAATTGGTTGATTTCTCATGTGTTAATTATTACTTAGAGTAGATATTGTGATTTCCTAAATTATTATTTGAGCACATGGATCTCATGAAATATGTTATTATTATTTTCTCCAAATTATCTTAGATCGAAATCAATATTTGGTGGAGAAGATTCACATCTTTAGCATCTAGGATTTGTTGGTTGTAGATCCACTTGTTTAGGATCTAATCCCATGTTGTTGTAACTCCTTTTCCTTTTATGGATGAGAAGCTAAATGTATAAATAGGAGATGTCATTCAATTCACAATTGATGATATCAGTTCATTAGTGAAGGATTTAGAGAGTTTCATATTAAAGAGAAACATTGTAATCATTTTGATGCTGGAATAAAGAGTTTGTCATTATAGATCAAGAGTTTTTTGTTGTAATCCTTCTTGGCGGTATATGCCAAGAGAGGCGGGATCCCCTCTCCCTCATATACACTACCCAATTAGATTCATTTCAGTTGTGTGATTTCTATTTTAGTTGTGTGAATTATTTCAGTTCAGTCATTCTCAGTTGTACCATGGAACTGGAATGGTAAAATCCATGGGATTAAGGGGAATTGATTTCAGTTATGTGAGTTATTTCAATTCAATCATTCTATTTTTACAACTAGTCTGGCATAGTATTTAATCACCCGATCATTCACTAACAGAACTGAATGGTGAAATCTGTAGGCCATGGAATCAAAATGATAAAATCTATGGAACTAAGGGTTAGAGGTTAAGGATGATTGAGAGTATTATTGTGATCATAGCATTGAAATTGATTTACTCTATTTGATTTATAAATTACTTGCCTACTCCTACATATATTTTGTTGGCATCTCACAAGCTTACGAGCTCCTTGGTTGATAATTTAATGAATCAAATTCATTCAATTGAATTTGACTGACATTTTTGGCGTAGTTGTCGGGGAGATGCTAAGGGATTAGGCATTAGTCATTTGGTTTAGTGTGCTTTATCTCAGTTTAATGCATGGAATGGAAAATTTATCATACCAACAAACAACCTGGTGCCAGCAGGGTCCCAGTAGTGTGAGGATCTGAATACAAGCTCGGCTTCAAAATTTGTTTGCAAGATTTCATTTCTTCCAAGTTGTGTGGTTTGCAAGTTTTTGAGATTTCTATATACTAGAGGAATTAGAAGAGCCAGGCAGAGAAATTAAGAGAGTTCAAGAACTGTTGAAAAAAGGAAGGATGTTGTTGCAATATTTTTTTCAAATTTTGGTGGAGATGGGAGAAAGATCTATAGCTCAGCCTTCCGAGCCTCCTTGCCAAATTGCATAAGAAATCAAGGAACTAGGGACTCCATCAGATGAAGATCAGATATTGGAACCTAAAATTGAAAAGTTTCTTGCATGTTTAGCTCCTTTGGGCATCCAGGAATGTGAAGGCCAAATTTTTGAAGACCTATAAAGCAAGACAGAAAAAGATATACAAGTTGATAGAAAAGAACATCAAGGAATTAAGAGTTACATTGAAGAATGGTTCCAATCCATCACCAGGGTAAAGAATGATTTCCTTCTTCAACACTTTTTGGTACCAAATATAAAAGATGGGTTGGTTCCTCACATCCAAGCAGTTGTTAAGGTACATATTACATACTTGGATATGAGTTTATCTGTGATTATATTGCACACATGGTTCCATTGGAAGTTCTCCTATACTTGAGAAGAAGTTATCCTTCTTCTCAAGTAGGGTAGGATAGTGAATAAAATTTTAAACAAGTGTTGGCTTGAATCCAAATATAGCCCAGTGGATTAGTTTAATAATAAGGAGTTGTTCTTAGATTATCAATTATGGTAGCAGCCTATATCTCCTTCATCAGCTTCATTCATTCTTCCAAAGCAACACTTTAGCAGATCGAATGAGTTCTTTGCAGCATACAACAGTCTTGTCCTTCGAAGTCATGCCTCTTATGAACAATGTTTTGAAAGTAGTCAGCAAATGGCTTGCACCCATAAGCCTTAACCATTTCTTTGATGTTTCCTCCTACCCATTCTTGTGCATCGGTAAAATGGCCAATAGCATCACAATTCATAGCAATGAAAAGACATAATGTGTTTTCTTGAATACATAATGTTGCACACTGATCACTGATAGAACTTTATATGCAATAATGATGAACTGCCATTCAAAAATTTGTAACAAGATCTGTAATTGAGATGATTGAATGAATTTGTTCTTCTAATATGCATATCAAGTCTCTTTGTATCCAAAAGCTTGATGGCAGAGCAATCTGACCACGGTCGAAAGGATGTGGAGTATAATAAAAAAAGAACATTTTTTCTTTGTTCACGTTATGGGCACAAATGATTACTCGTTGATGATAGCATTATTTCAGCTTTGATAGTATCTTTAGTCTAACCAGAATTCATAGTAATCCTTTCAATAGTATGGTCTCCAACCTCAGCATTGGCTTCAAGGGTGTCTTCCTCACTACGTGGTACAAGTTTCCAAAACAAAATTATCAGATGTGAAATCTTCAGACGGGAAAACAGAGGAGCATGTGATAAAACAGTTCATGAAATATGTGATCACAACAGAGAGACAAGTTTCCGGGCTCAGTTGCGCATAAATGGAGGCAAATATCCAAAATCCTCCACAAAATATGTACTTTATTTAGGGAAAGACAATGAGGTAATTCTTGTTAAAAGTAGTGTTAAAATAACTTTACAGTAAAATCTCTTTCAAAGGCATCATATTTTGCAACTAACTACCTATACATAAAAGTAAATTTGGTCATGAATGATGAGTATATAGAAAGTTGCAAATTTTTCCTATATACACATGAATGATCAGTATACTAGACAAGTACTTGCCTTGTTTGCATGAGGGCATGTAAACCCTCAGGCATGGCAGAAAGGTTCACCATTTTTTTATCATCCATACTCATTATTTTGGTCAAATTGCCTCATTCTTTAACTCAATGAACACCCATTTACCATTATACATCTCCCTATGCTTTAGTGGTTGATATCTCCCTATGCTTTAGTGGTTGATTAATATCAAATTTTCCTTTATTTTTAATGGATTGAAGAATATTATGTTTGCTTTGCTAATCATAGTTTTTAAGTTCAATTTTTGTAGCTAGAATTAAGTTTAGTAGCTACCTCCATGATCAAGATATCAGTGGAGCTCCACAGGAAAACATATCACATAGGTTTTGTTGATAAATTAATCAATATGGATCCTTGTTATTCATAAAATGCCCAGGACAATCTCTCCAGCTCTTAGTCAAATTCAATCTCTCCAGCTCTCAGTCATAGGTTCAATCAATTAGAAGTAATTTTGCAGCTACAGAAAGGTTGTTAAAGCCAAATTTTTATTCTTAGAGGCACTTTTTACACTGAGAGTGCAACCAGATGGGGTTGAAATAAAATTTTCTGAAATATGAGTTTTGTGGAGAAACTGAAAAATTTAGTAAGGCACGGGAAAAATATCTGGAAAATGAATAATGGAGAATTTACAGGTACATCTTTGAAGCAGATTTTTATATAATTTCCAGAAATTTGTGTAGGTGATTATTTGCAGAGGTAGTTGTGTAGCTTCATTTGTGAATAAATGGAAATCAATAAAAAAAAATATGCGACATGGGTTTTGTGCCCCATACAACAAATTGAGTAAGACACGGACATAATTTTCCGAAAATGTATGAAAAGGGATGCACCGGCAGGTTTTCAAACTGATTTTTTTTTTTAAATTGTCAATTTTTTTGTAAAAGCTACAACCAGCTTTTTGTAGTTGATTCGTAGTTTTCAATGGTTTCACGCATTCCAAGACCACATCGCCACTTGTAGATGATTTCAAATCAATATGTGATGCTCATCCACCTATCAGCCATGATTTTCAGCATTTTTCAATTTTCAAGTTTTCAAGCATTTATGTAGCTACAAGTTCAATAACAATCAGCAGATTCAAATTCACTTTCAACATCAATATTCTTCATCAAACGACCCAGAATTCAACATTTTTCTCTTAGACCAACATCCACCAGGAGAATTAAAGTTGGGTAAGCAATTTCTATTTCTAGGTAGTTATTAAACTTGGGAATTCACGCACATGAAGCTTTCCATATTTACCATTTCGTCATTCCCTTACACTCCATTTCATTACACTTTACATTTCATTATCTATCCATCATCATCCATTTCCCTATGGCATCAATGACTTTGAAAAATCTAAGTAGGTCTTGTGTCATATATACCTAGACACTACCTCCTAAGTATCTTTGATTGCATGAGGACATGCAATGACTTAAGTGTGGGGGAGATGTTGGGCCTCATAAATAACACAATCTGTGATGTCATTTTGTAACACCCTGTTTCCCCCAGCTTGTAAATATAACTGGACTGGCCAAGAACTATGGAAAACTCATAAATGTGAATATGTGATGTAAATGGACCTTAAGGAAGAGGTCAATGAATGTGAATAACATTTTGAATTTATTGAAGGACTGCTGAGAGGGGATGTACAGAAAAGAGACCACGATGGCAGTGGAAGGCACCTGAAAAGGTGGCGTTAACTTCCACCGAGAATTAATACCGTATTTGGACTCCACTGGCCCGGAGAACCAAAAGAGGCTCGCTGGCCCCGAATTTAATGTCTTGCAGGCCGGTAGGCAAATGGCTTAATGAGGGATGGGATGATGAACCGCCCATCCGTAGAGTCGTCAGGCTTGATCAGCGCGAGGGTAATCACGCCACACGCAACCTCGCAAGAGGATAAGGCGTGGGGTAGAAGCGATTGGGGGGCAGACGCGAGGGGAACTCTGGCATTACGCAGAGTGAGTGATAGCAGAGAGGAAGGATTTCTACCTTTGCTCCTGGTCACTGGCATACAAAGAAATGCAGTCTCACAGCATCGTGGTCTTAGCTCGGGGGTGGCTAGTGGTAAATCCA
This sequence comes from Picea engelmannii, assembly GCA_009831015.1. Lineage (NCBI taxonomy): Eukaryota > Viridiplantae > Streptophyta > Pinopsida > Pinales > Pinaceae > Picea > Picea engelmannii. Next base: position 23,329 of record ML796846.1, read on the forward strand.
TTGGGATTCGCTACGCCTACGATTGGGTGGAAACGAGCACCCCTCTCAGCAGTTGCACTCACTTCTGGTGTTATTTCTGATAAGTGTTTTACATATTGCATCTTGAAATTCATAAACTGACATATATGCTCATAGAACTATGAAATTGTGAATGATTACAGTATTAGAATGTTTGTGCAAAGTTTTGATAAGAAATAATAGATATATGCTTATAACAGAAAGACCATGCATGGCTTATGTTGATAAATGAATTTAATTATGCATGAATTGAACCAAGTCAGACTTCCAGTCCGTCCTCAGGAATTTGTTTCCCCTTGTCTGTCTCCCGGAATGCCCTAGAATAGATCTCTTCACAGAGATTTTCCCTCCTTGGAAAGGTTTACCAAGAGCCTGGAAAAAGGACTTGAAGTGCAAGTCTTAACAACCTTGTACAAGGAGGAACGACCCTTTTAAAATCCTGAAGTAGTAGTGTAGGGATAAGTATCGATCGACAGACGAGATTTCGTCGGAAGAACTATGGTCGTTCATGACTGTTAGATTGACGAAAGAAACAAGGGTGTTACATACCTTGCCCCTTTTTCCTCTATCTTCGTGAATAGCGAGGGAATCAGGATCGTAGAAGCCCAAAGTCTAGGAAAACATCTGGACCGTTGATTTTTCCACATCCATGAAGTAGAGGGAGAGTGCGCGACGGGGGACAGATCTGAACCGTTAGATCCTAGCTAGAAAAACCCGACAGCCGTGGGATCTGTTCAGAGATGCATGAGGGTTAAGCCCTCGTGAACAGGAGGTTGAAAGTCCCGACGAGAGGCGTGGCCATCGGGATAACGGCACTCGTGAAGTCGAGAGTCACGATGACATGAGGTTGGGGATTTTCATAGTGAAAATCCTGAAACCAATCTGAGTCGTCCATCATAGGAGGACACGCGGGCAAGATCGGCAGCCCATCGGCATTTTGAGGATCGAAGGGACAAGTTGCCGGAGTATTTCAGCAACGGAAACTCTGAAATCACGAGAAGCGATCAGGACCGTCCATCTTAGGAGGACGCGTGGCGGCAATCGGAGCATGTGGGAAAAGTCCCAAAAGGAAAGTCACCCATCGGGAAATCGGGAATCCCGTGGAAAAGAAGCCCATACACTTCGGAATTCCGAAGTCCGGAATCCCGACAAAGTGAAAGGCATCCATTGTAGGGCCAATTGTCATTATATCAGCATATCGGGATTCGACGGATCGCAAATCCTGAGGACAAGTACATCTCGGCCTTGGAAAGTCTGAAAACCCGACAGGGGATAAGGCTGTGGTCTTGCGAGATAGTGGTCACGTGGGTCGGGGGTTTAGCCAGGAGGGCTAATACGTAAGGGACCATATCGGTGAATTGGCTCATCAGAGATTTGGGATTCAAGAGAATAGGGAACTCTTGACATCAGGAATCACGAAACTCTGAAACCCAAAAGTACATGCACTTCCCATTGTGGAAAGAGTAGCAGTCGTATGCAAGGGCCATGACAGGGAATCCCCTGAGCCGCTTCGGCCCATGAACTGATTAAATGACCCTATGAGCGGACATGCTTGGAAGCGCGACTGCATCGCTTCCCATGTCGAAATTCAGGGATTGGAATGACGAAGAGTCTTGGAGTTGTTGTACTCCAAACTCCCGAGTACTGAAACCCCGAAAGGATCCATGCTGTTAGATCGAGGGAGGCTTACGGCCGTCGATCTCCCATTGGAGGGAACTTTGGAGACCTCGAAAGTTTCGGGGATTTGAATGGGAAAGGTAGAAGTCGCGTATCGCGATTCCCCGAACTGCGAAAAGCCGTTAAGCCCTTGGCTGGCTTAAGCGCGTGGACATCGTATAGGGTCACGTGGACAAGACCCAAAGAGAGAAACTTTCCCCTCACTAAACCCCGTAGGACTTCGGGGTTCTGATTGTTGAGAAATCAACGAAAAAGCTTGATGTGCATAGTGGGTATCTGACACATTTAGTCATATTTCATTCATTTTACCCCTTCATTATCATTCCCTTCATCACTTATATTCCTTTATTTGTTCATTCCCACCTTATATGAGCTTCATGTGTAATACTTACAGAAGTGGTTGATTTCCCATGTTTCAATGATTACTTGGAGTAGATATTGTGATTTTTTAAATTATTGTTTGAGCACATGGATCTCATGAAATATGTTATTAGTATTTTCACCAAATTATCTGTAACGAAGAAGCTTGAGTTAGATAGAATATTTGTGTATATTGATTGAATAAATGAATAATGGATGATTAGATGGTATAATGAACCTCGTGACAGTTTCCTATATAGCATTGACTACTCACAAGGTGAAGAGATACGTGCCTCTTGATATTTAGTTTATTATTATTATTATTATTATTATTATTATTATTATTATTATTATTGTTATTGTTATTATTATTTATCATAAATGTTATGTTTGTAACATTTCCACCCCCTTAAGATTTTTCTTTGTCCTCAAAGCAATGGCAGTGATGGGTATTGTCAGAGAAAATGTTTTGAATCCCACGATGAATCCTCTTCTAGAAGGTTTTTCCATTTGATGAGATATTCCTTAATGGTTCTAGAATGTAACACATTTTCCTTAGTGGTAAGAATACCTTCTGGTTCTAAAATAATTTTTCCTTCGTCATCAAATTCGGGGAATTTTGTTTGAACTGGTTGAGCTTGCCCAACCACTTTCTTAAGACATGAGACGTGGAAGACATTGTGAGTGCGACAATTGTCTGGCAATTCCAATCCATAAGCGACTTTGCTAATATTTTTGTTAATTTAAAAGGGTCCATAGAATTTTGGAGCCAAATTGTTCTTCCCTTGTTGCTTAAGGGATAATTGTTTGTAGGGTTGAAGTCATACAAACACCCAATCGCCTTCTTCAAATTATCTTTCTGGCCTATGTTGGTCTGCTAGTTGTTTCATTCGATTATGAGTTGTTGATAGGTTTTCTTTTAGTATTTGGACGATTTTATGTTCTTCCTCTAGCTTAATACTTATTGCTTGGACCTTAGTATTAATTAGTGAAAACTCTTTCCATTTAGGTGATTCATAACCATATAAGGCTTGGAAAGGAGTCATTTTTGCAGACATGTGATATGTAGAGTTATACTACCATTCACCTAAATGTAACCATTGAGACCATTTATTTTTCTTATCTGTCACAGACCACCATAGGTACGTCTCTAAGCATTTATTTACAATTTATGTTTGACCATATATTTGTGGATGGTAGGTGGAGCTCATATTAAAGGATATTCTTGTTTGTTTTCAAAAATCTATCCAAAAATTTCCTTTAAATTTTGCATCCCTATTGATGACAATAACCTTCGGAAATCCATGTAATTTATAAATGTTTTTGCAAAAAACATATGCGATATGCTTTGTTGAGTCAGTTTTCCTTACTGTCATGAAATGTGCATATTTGGTTAATATGTCAACCACATCAAAAAATTGATCCTTCTCGTCATACATGGGTAGCCCTTCAATGAAATCCATTGAGATCTCTTCTCATTTTTGGTCTTGAATATGTAGGGGATGAAGTAATCATGGATTCAAAACATTTTCTTTTTTATTCCTTTGACATATTTCACATTCGACAACAAATCTTTGAATATCCTTACTCATTCCTTTTAAATAGAATGATTGTCGTGCATTATAGTAGGTTTTGAAAAAACCCACATGTCTTAATGTTGGGGAGTTGTGTGACTCCTTTAAGACTTTCATTTTGAATTTTGAAGATGGAATTAGATAGATCCTCTCTTTATACCATAAAATGTCATTTTTCCATTCAAATTTTGGATTTTGGTCTGGATTGTTGATTATTAAGTTGGATTTGGTATCTTTGGCATATTCGAGTCGGATCTTATCTAACCAATCAGGAATCACTACCTTTGTTGAATATGCTCTTACTTCCTCATCTTTTCGTGAAAGTGCATCAGTTGCTACATTGTCTTTCCCCTTTTTGTGTATTATTTCCATATCAAAGGTGGATATTTTCTCCATCCACTTTTGTTGTTCCGTGGACAAAGTTTTTGTCTTGGTAAGTATTGAAGACTATTGTGATCAGTACGTATCGAAAATTTGCTTCCTAAGAGATATTGTCGCCACTTAGTGCATGCATATGGCTAACATTTCCTTAATATAGGTATATTTTAACTCTTCCCTTTTGTTGATATTTCGACTTTCAAATGCTATTGGGTGGTCATCTTGCATTAATACTGCTCCTATTCTAATTCCTAATGCATCACATTCTACTACAAAGGGTTTTGTAAAATCTGGTGTTGTTAACACAGGTGTATACGACATAACCCTTTTTAATGTTCAAAACATTCTTCTACGTTGTTATCCCATTTGAAGGATTTTTTCTTTAATAAGTTTGACAATGGTGTTGTCAAATGAGCGTAGTTCTTGATAAATGTTCAATGATAACCTGTTAATCCAAGAAATCCTCTTAGTTTTGATATGTTCTCAAATGAGCGTAGTTCTTGATAAATCTTCGCTAATAACTTGTTAATCCAAGAAATCCTCTTATTTTTATATGTTCTTTGGTTTGGGCCATTATGTGATTGCCTTGATTTTATCAGGGTCCACCTTGACTCCTTCTCGATATATGACATCACCAAGATATTCTACTTCTTCTTTACCAAATGAATATTTTGATAGTTTTGCATAGAACTGATTTTTCTCTAAGAGAGAAAGAACATGCTCTAAATGCTTCATATGTTCCTTCTATGTTTTACTATAAATAAGAATATTGTCAAAGAAGACCAATACGAACTTCCTTAAGTAGGGGAAAAAGAGTTGATTCATAGTTGCTTGGAAGGTAGTTGGGGAATTAGTTAATCCAAACGACATGACTTTAAACTCACAGTGACCTTCGTGTGTCTAAAAAGAAGTTTTTGGTACATTTTCTAATCTTACTCGAATATGGTAGTACCCTGATCTTAGATCCAATTTTGAGAAGTATTTAGCTCCATGGAGTTTGTCTAGCAACTCATCTATGAATGGTATAGGAAATTTTTTTTGTATAGTTATTTTATTTAACCCTCGATAGTATATGCATCGCATAGAGGGGCTTTCGCAGTGCAACATATTAGATATCATTTTTGGGATTAAATGTGTAGAGTAATTCATTAATCTATGACCCATATCCATGAGTATTAGTCACAACCGACCAATAATTCTCATGATTTGAATGGTGCAAGCCACAGAAGTGATGATTGATCCTATGCGATTCATTTTGCTGGTTTCAATCCCACTTCTTCACCCCTGTGAGCATCACCTGATGCAATGAGTGATAAGTGGAATATTCAAATCATGAGAATTATTGGTCAGTTGTGACTAATACTCATGGATATGGGTCATATATTAATGACTTACTCTATGCAGTTAATCCCAAAAAATGATATCTATTCTATGCATAGTCTGAAAAATCCATCCTTTTTCTGAACTAATATTACTAGGGTTGCATATGGGCTTCTACTTGTCGTAATAACCCCACATTTTAGTAGGCCTTGAATTGGCCTCTCTATTTATGTCTTATGGTGGTGAGGATACCGATAAGGTTTGATATTAACTGGTGTTGAATCTATCTTAACCTCGATTATGTGTTCTATGTTTCTTTTAGGTGGCAGCTTCATAGGTAAGTCTTGAAATACCTTGTCGTATTTTTGGATTAATGTTTGAATCTTTGGATGTTGAGATTGGACTATTTATGTTGTTAATAACTCCATCTGATGACAATGTGCCACGTAAGTTGGTGCTCCTTTTCAAATTAGTTTCTCCATTTGTTGTGAGGATATAATTTGGGTGGGGGGCAGCTGGAATCTGTATAATTTGTATCATCTTCCTTTCCATTTGAATTTTATAAATTGTTTTTGGTGATTTGTAGAATAGATCCCTAACATTTTTAACCACTGAATTCCCAAGACGAAGTCTACTCCCCCCAAGGGTACTGAGTAGAACCATGTTTCTAATTCGTAATCTTCTATCTGAAGCTTGACCTTGTGACATTTTCCTACTCCATAAAAATTTTTTCCATCTGCAACCATTACTCTTATATATGCGACTGGATATATGAATAGGTTTAATTTCCTTGAAAAATTTATGTCCATAAAGTTGTGGGTGCTCCCTGTATCTACAAGAATGGTGACATTTTTTTTTGCGTTCCCTCTTAGTTTTAATGTTTGTGATTGAGTTATTCCTGTAATTGTTGCCAAGGATATCTTGGGCATAGCCTCTTCTGGTTCTGTACTGGGGGAATCAACTTCCTCTTCACTTTCGTTATCTGAATCGCTATCAGATGTGTTTGATTCCTTCTTTGCTTCACAAGTATATAATTGTTTACTATTGCATTTGTGCCCCGATGACCATTTGTCTCCACAATATCGACATTTTCTTTCCCATTTTTTTATTTGAGTCTTAATGATCGGCTTCACCTTCCCTCAAATGAGGTGGTACATACTTGTTAGACCTTCTTGCAGAGTATATCTTTGTTCTATCATCTGAATATTTATTTAACTTGTATGGGTCTGTGAACGATGGTTTGTTGAACTTTTTTTTTTTTCTATTAGCCTTGTTGCGTGTCTAGAATCTTCGATAGTTTTGGGATTCCATAGTTTAATTTCACTACGGATGTAATCTTTTAAGCCACATATGTACATTTTGATGAGTTTCTCATCTATGAATCTGCATTGCCTTGTTGCTAGGACCTCCCATTCGTGTGTATAATCATTTATGTTTCCATTCTATTTGAGATGCACGAACTTGTTATACAGGTCGTCATCCTCTTCGTCATGAAATATTTTAAGTAGGGTTGTTGTGAAGTTCTTCTAGTGGAAGGAATGGTGATCCAGGGGATCAAATTTTGCTCAAAATTCAAAGTGTTCATAATTGCTTCAAATCGAACAGGAGCGTAGGCCTCGTCGTCATGAACCCAGTGCAACTCGTTTGGGTTCAAACGGACGTCGGATGAGAGAGATATCGCGTTCTGTTCAAAATGTCAAACAGGAAAAAAAAAGAGATGCTGACTGTACAGTCCATACAATCCGTACGGATGCTGATGTGGCATGTCCGTACAACACATGGCAGAGCTGAGTGGCGGATAGTTGGCAGTTAAGTGGATGAATGAGCTGCTGACATGTGGCATTTTTTGTCCAATGGTTTGGTGCCACGTGGCCTAGTCGTGGGCTGCCACGTGGCACCCTGTTATTGGTTGGTTGTATAAAATTTATTTGGAGTCCACCGGACTCGACCCCGTGACCTCCACCCACATGCAAAGTCTTTGCAAAGTCCGCGCTTCCAATGCGCCACCATAGTAGTTCTTACTATGTAATAGTTTTAAATTTATTTGAATTTGAATATGTGGATAGTTGGGGCGTGTCCGGGCTAGGGCTTAGCCCGAGCCCCCGGTCGTACATACCATACCATATGACCCTAGGTCATACCATTGGCGCGCGCACGGATTTGTATTGTGGTTGAAACGGTTATACAACCAACTCCCACCACTTGTCCATTATCTATTCGCCTTTGAAACAGAGTCTGTTTTGCATTTGTGTGTGGTCACATGACCCTTATGACCACAGCCTTGGCGGTTAGGGGCTAGGCATGCCCATAACCATCCTACAGTTTGCACTGATTGTGCGGTTGCACCTGGTGCTGGGTTTTTCCACATAAATGCGCGTGGGGGCTAGGTTGAGGCAACAAGGGTGCATTTTGTCGATCCAGAGACAGCAAGTTTGAAGGGGGACTTCCAGGAAGCTTATCTTATTCAATTTTTGGCCAAACGAGGTGCCGAAAAAGCCCAGCCAAGGGTTTTTGGAAATTCTAAAGCCACAGGAGCCATCTATTTGGCATTTTGAGCATTGTAAAGCACATATTTGAGCACTTTGAGAAAATAATACAAAATATCCATTGGAAGCTGGACCAAGAGATGTAGCCCAAGAGAGGGGTGAACTCCTTTATCATTTGTTGTGTTATGTGTTTTTTGTTCACTATTTATTGTTGTTGTTTATATGCATCTTGAATGAGTAATTTCTATAAAATTTGTGTTGCAAAATTGATCCATTTGCATTTTAACACATGAAATAAATCTTGCAAATAATTTCAAGAATACAAGTCTTCTTCACTTTTAGATCAAACGGGCATCACATTTCCTGGACCACCAAAGGTACCATTCATAAGCTTCTCCTTCTATATTGTCGAAGGTTGTCATTACCTTCTCTCGTTCACCTAGCGGGGAGTTTGATTCCAAAATTTCATCCATTTTGTTTATCCAAACAACAACTCCTCTATGGTCCTTGCCATCATACTTTGGTAACTCCTTTTTAAATTTTTGGTAATATTTGTCTTGGAATCTCGGGATGTGCATATTTCTCGAAAAAAATTCCATTGAATTTTCTAGTTTCCTTAACTTTCTGAATTTATTTCTGGTATTTCTGGACTTAGTGGTGGTCTTCAATAAGCTAAGGGTTCTGCAAATAAGGCCTCGACACGTTCCGTTAATTGTTCAATTTTTTGCCTATGTTCATCAAGTCTTCTTTTTGTTTCACTTTTATCGTTTTCGGAGAGCGCCAATAATCTTTCGCCTTGTTGTATTAACTAATCAATTTTGATGTCAGTCTCTAGTAATTTGTCGATTTTTTCACTCATGTCTTTTTGTGTTTTTTCCACATTGTTGAGCTGATATCTTACACCATTGATATCATCTCTACATTTGTTTACGTCTACTTTTAGTTCATCATTGCTAAAAAAATTGTTGAGTTTTAAATTTCTTTCCAATTAGTCCTCCTTTTTTTATTTTATATAGTATATATATTTATTAATTATATACTAATATAAATTAATTATATATTATACAATATATTAATATAATAAATATAATTTTCGTTTGATATTGACCGCAGCTGCCTCGAGTTCTCTCTCATAGCATCTAGGGTTTCTGATGTCGACTGCTATGGCCTTTGGTTCAAGGGATCGCGACCCCCCCCCCAGCTCCCTCTGCCTCTTGAACTCACAGTGTTCCAAGACCTTTTCTCCTCTTCAACGAAATCCGCTAAGGGAACTCCTCAGTCCCGTTTTGTAAAAAAACTAGACGAGATTCCAAAAGTCCATGTTCACTCCCCTTCCTCAAGACCTTTTGCCCTTAGGTTAGTTGAAAATGGTCTGATTGGGTAGTTTACGAGACTCTGGCCATCCCCAAAAGAAATGGCACAATGGCTGGACCAGAACTGGAAGAAAACGATAAAAGGGAAGCTCTCAACAACTTTTTGTGGTAAGGGTTTCAACATTTTCCTCTTTGAAAATAAAGTAGATAGAGATTTTATCTTTAGTAACGGCCCATACTTCATGGGAACTCGAGGTATGTACTTGAATAAATGGACTCCAAACTTCGGTCCTAAGAATGATATTCCTTCAGTTGTTCCAGTTTGGATCGGGCTTCCCTTCTTACCCCTTCACTGTTGGAATGATGAAACAATCAAAAATATAGGCAACACATTGGGAAGGTTCGTCGATTAGGCTGAACCACGAGTTGGTCTACAATCATGCACACGTATTTGTGTAGAAGTAGACCTGGAGAAAGGTCTTTCATAAGCAATCCAGCTAACTTTAGATGGGTGGTCATGCATCCAAACAGTGGACTACGAACAACTCCCTTTTAAGTGAAAATCATGCCATGAGTATGGGCATTTCGCTAAAAACTACTCCAAGGCTATCCAAGAGAATCCTAAAAACAAAGCGCCAGATCAATGGCAACCAGCAAAAAGAAAGAAAATGATGAACAAGGTAGGAACCCAACAACAAGAAAGGAAAAAGAACTCCAGGATCCCCCCGCCAAGTAAAGGGAAATCCCCAATACAAATTGATGATGAAGCAGAAAGTAGAAAAAACAAATACGATGCCCTGGAAAACCTAAAGGCAGAATTGATCAACTCAAAAGAAAATACATAAGATAGCCAGCCAGTTCAGGATCTTGATCTCACATCACCCCCAGTGGACCCTGATCCCTAGCCCTAGGACCCTATTCAAGCATAGGAGGATGATAGCCAGGAAGACTCGAGAGAAGATTTGGATATAGAACTCCTAAAGAGTGATAGAACTACGAAAGCAGGGAGGAAAACCAATAAAAATAGAAGGGAAAAAGTGACTAACCAGGACAAGGATCTAGGAACCCAACCAACACTAGAGGAAATTCTTTAAAAAAAAGGAAAAAGTGGGAAAGCTCCAATAGCAAAGGGACAATCTCAGCCCATGAAAGGGGGGGGAACAAAACACACTAGTAAATAATGAAGGTAGTCTCCTGGAATTGCAGAGGATTGGGACATAGGGAAAAAAAGAATCCATGGGAAAACTGATCAGAACAAAAAATCCCCATATCCTCCTAATTCAGAAGACAAAATTGTAGGGAGTTGAGGCCCTGCGAGAAATGAAGCAAATTTGGAAAACAAGAAACGAAACAACACTGAGTGCTAGAGGCAAATTGGGAGGGATCTGCATGATGCGGAACACCCAAATATACAAAGAAGAACAAATAGTTGAATCTACACACTGGACGTTGGTCAAAGTAAAGCATCTTCAATTAGGTATCACCTACCCTATTTGTAATGTTTATATGCCTAATAATTATTGGGAAAAAAGGGATTGTTGGGATTCTTTATTGAAAATTAAAGAGCTAGGAGACCAAAACAATTTCATTATAGCAGGGGATTTTAACACAACCCTACATCAAGGTGGGGGGGGGAGAGGAGGAACCATTGTAAGGGACCAATTCAGGGAACAAATGGAGGATCTGATCTCGGAACTAGATATGTTCATTGTTCATCCCTCTAAAGGGAAATTCACTTGGAGCAATAAAAGGCTAGGGGTGGGGCACATAGCTATCATACTTGATTGATTTCTCATCCATATCTCTTTACTTCTCCGCCCACTTAACATTTCCTCCCAAATTTTTCCTTGGGGTATTTCATACCATCATCCAATAGCCCTCTCCATTGACAAAGCAGAAAATATGGGACCCATTCCCTTCAAATTCAATCCAATTTGGTTGGAGTCCCCAGATTTCCTCCCCCTAATTTCCTCGATCTAGTCAACCTCGGTGGATGGAACCCTTGTGTACATCTGGGAGCAAAAGTTTAAAAAGGCAAAACAAGCAATAAAGGATTGGGTTAAAGTTTCCTTCCACAACACAAGAGGAGAAGTTGAAAGATATAAGAAGCAGCTAGAAGTTCTTCAGAAGGAAATGGACACTAGTGAAATTCAAACCAGACATTTAGTGCAGGAGAAAGAGCATTTTCAAAATTATTTAAGGGCGCTTCATAATGAAGAAAAGGAGTGGAGACTCAAATCTAGAGATTTGTGGCTCCAAGCAGGGAACAAAAATACTTCATTTTTCCATAAGCAGGCCAAAGCAAGACAGCACAAAAACACAATGGAGGAAATAAAAACAACCACAGGAGGCGTAGTCAATTCCTTCGAGGAGATAAAAAATGGAAGCCTCCTCTCACTTCAAAAATATCTACACCCAAGATGGAGTAGATAACAAAGAGCAGAGTCTACAATTCATGGAGCAGATACTTCAGTTGATAAAGGAAGAGGATAACCAAGAGTTGAATAAGGTGGTCACAGAAGCGGAAGTTAAAGCAGTTGTCTACCAATTTGATCTCGACAAAGCCCCCAGGTTGGACAGCTTCACTCTCCATTTCTACCAAAACTGTTGGGGAATAATTAAAAAATATTTACTTCATATGATCATATATGTCCAAATTACTTGCAAGTTAGGAGGAGCCACCAATACCTCTTTTCTTGCCCTGATTCCTAAAGTAAAAAATGATAACTACTTTGACTAGTTTAATCCCATCTCTCTCTATAATGTCTCCTACAAAATCCTAACAAAAATTATAGCGAACATAATAAAGGAACTGCTCCCACGGATCATTCTTCCAAATCAAAGGGGCTTTGTGGCTAATAGGCAAATTTGGGACAACATCATTCTTGTGAAAGAGGCCATTCACACCAGTGTTACAAACAGAGAAAAGGGCATGATAATTAAAATTGATATGGAAAATGTCTTTGATCTAGTGAAACACGAGTTCCTTTTTGATGTGTTAAAATAATTTGGTTTCAATAACTCCTTTATCTATTGGATCGGGGCTTGCATATCGTCCCCCTGGATAGCGCCCCTAATAAATGGGCACCCAGCTCCATTCTTCCAAGCCACAAGAGGACTTTGGCAAGGCTTCCCACTCTCTCCAATGTTGTATATCATCATGGTAGAAACTTTGAATAGAAGACTGGAATATGAAAGAGTTAATAGAAATATCCCAGGGCTGAAAATAGCTAGGGGTGTCAGAAGGATAAATAACTCACAGTTTGTTGATGACACTCTTCTTCTTGGAGGAGCTTCACAAACTATGGCCAGAATATTCAAGCTCCTCCTAGACCAATATGAAATAGCCTCTAGGGGTCTTATCAATAAGCACAAAAGACAAATTTATGCTTGGAACATAAAACCCTGTACAATGGCTAGAATTGCCAACATACTACAATTCTCCTTCTCAATAGACTGGAAGTATTTCAAGTATCTTGGCACTCCCATCAGTATCAAATCCCTCCCCGTGGAGACATGGCATGTGATCCTACAAAAACTCAAGGATCAATTTGAAATTTGGGGAGCAACTTGGTTGAACCCAGTTGGTAGGGTAGTCTTAATAAAGTCAGTCCTATCCTCCTTTCCAATCTTCCAGTTTTCCGCCCTCTATGCTCTAGTGGGAATCAAAAACAAAATGGCCAAAATAATCAGGAAGTTTCTTTGGCAAGGAGGCAAAGACAACGGTAAAACATTCCACATGGTAAACTGGTCTACTGTCTGCGCCCCTAAAGAAAATGGGGGTCTGGGTATTCGGGACCCAGAAAAGATAAACATAGCCATGGAGGAAAAGCTAATCTGACGGTTAATCATTGGAGGAAATGAATGGTGGAAAAAAACAATATGCAATAAGTACCTCTAAAAAGTTAGAAAAATGTGTCTATATGTTGTAAACCTCAGTCAATCAGGTTCCCCCATCTGGAAGTTAATTCGGGCATCAATGTCACTCATTCAAAACCACCTCAACTGGACCCCAAGAAATGGTAAAGAAATTAAGATTTGGGAGGATCAGTTCTTAGACAGGAGAATACTCTCTTGTATTCTTGCTCTGGACTGCTTCAGACATTGGCTAACCTCAAAAGGAAAAATCACTCTCTTTGATATTTCTAATTGGAATAGTAATGGTGCTTGGGAAAACTAGGACCTGGGAGAGGTCCCCCCCCCCCCTCCTGCGAAATGAGGCCCATCAGTTCCTATGTGTGGTCTCAAGGTCTTCCCCAGTTCACCTTAGTCAGAGGGACAACAGAAGTTGGGGAGAAGTAGGGTACACAGCGAGGTTGGGATACAAAAAGCTCCTCCAAGAAAGTGATTTTTCAAACAAATTTTCCATCTGGAAAGAAATTTGGAACCCAAATAGCCTACCAAAGATAAATATATTTGGTTGGAAGTTGGCACACAACAAGCTTTTAATAGGAGAAAACTTGAACAAAAGAGGTTATATGGGGCCTTTCAGATGTGCTCTCTGCAACCAAAATCTTGAAAGCACTGACCACCTTTTCCTAAATTGCAATTTCACCAAACAAGTGATCCATAGAGTCTACTCAGAGCTAGTCCCTCAAACCTCATGGACGACAAGTAGCAGAAGTCTGATTGGAAAATGGGATAAACACTACAAAGGCTCACTCCACAGGAATCCAAATTTAAGTCGAATCTGAAAGGCCTCGATTAAATTTGTCTGTTGTAAATATGGCTGGAAAGAAACAAAAGAATTTTCAAAGAAAAGCTCGGCCCCCCTTTAGTTGCAGCTCTCGCGATCGGCCAGTTGGGGGAGTACATATCATCCAGGAAATTAATAACTCGGGCAGGTGGACCATTTCTAGCAGAAGAAGAGGTCTGGCTAAATAAAATAAATCTACCCGTCGTTCACCCCATCACTTTGCCAAAACAATCATGTTGGCAGCTTCAAATTTCCCCACAGGATTTCAAAAATTGGCTAAACGCCCAAAATAGTCATGTTCTCTGTTTCGATGGTGCCTCAAAAGGGAACCCATGGGAGGCAGGTGCGGGAGTGGTTTTGTTCATCCCTAGAGGACAAATATTTCTAACCTACTCGTGGAATCTAAGCATAACCACCAATAATCTAGCAGAGGCCTGTGCACTCTTCTAAGGAGCTCTTCTAGCTCAGGAACGACAGCTCAGCCATTTAATCATTCTAGGGGACTCCAAGAACATAATTTAGTACTTCATCAAAAGAACAACCCTGAAGAATACAAAGTTGAAAAGACTCATAGAAAGAATCAGAGATATGTTATCTACCATGCACTCTACCTTTTACCATATTCGACGCATAAACAATGGGATAACAGACGAACAAGATAATCTAGCTATAGGAAGAGGTCCAAGTCAAATAGAAGTCCTGGGAAGGCTTCTATTTCTTGCCCCCCCCCTAATTCCTCAGTCCCCTTGGGTCTATGCTCCACCTGGCGCCCACTCCCACACGACGTTTCAACGAAAAGTTATTATAGGTAAGCCGAGCATCAAGCTCAGGGTATTTGTGTATTTGAGCATCCTCTAGTTCGTGGGAGATAGTACACTCCAGTACACGCATATGGATCTCTTGGTCTATTTCATACTCTGTGGGAACCTGTTGCAATCGTCACTCCACGCCTGCCCAGTCTCCAGCTCCCTCACCTCCACATTAATTTTGCTCGGGAAGAAGGCTTGTGAAAGGATTGAAGCCATGCTCCACAGCAAGCGGATGTTGGCAGTACCTTCCGCATATTCACTTGAGAGACATTCCTTTTCTGAGCATGCACAGGCACTATTCTTAGCCACAAGAGGAATTTGGGATGGCCAGAGCCTGATTCATTGTCTCTGTCAACTAAAGAAGAATCTGATAATGCGGTGTTTGTCCTGGGAAGGGAATTTAAAGAGAAGAGGTATTTTGAGTTATGATAAAAGCTCCAACATAAGTGGTGAAGCAGGTGAGGAAGAAACAAACAACGATCGCCCAGGGATCAGCATAGTCACTAGTCTATCCAAAGGCTGCAACAGAGGATGCTTCAACGGAGAAATTGTCTGTGGAAATAACGAAAGGATCCATACAGTTCTAGGTTGCTTCATCATCAGTATAGATATAGGAGGCGCAGCAAAAGGCGGTACTATAAAAGAAACTACAGATACAAGCACTACATAAGAGACATAAAAGCTAGCAGCACCAATGATAGCACAGAAGAAGGTTCCAATAGTAAGCATAGGAAGGTTCCAATAGCAAGATTGTCTGCTAAAATGGCTCAATGACCAGGTCATGAGAGGTTGGAGGACGAATTGGTGGAAGACAACTTCTCCACCACAGAGCAATTGGCACTGTGATTGGACTCCCATAGTTCCACACTAAACTTCACCCTAGAAACACTGGTGCAACACTGTTGTGGGGAAATTCTACCCGACGGACTAACAAGCTAGGGCTTAAACTTGCATGCAGATCCTGACCCTTCAGAAATTACTTTTAACCTTCTACCCCAAAGCTAAAACCCTTTTTCACAAGCAAACATGGGAAGAACCAACTAACCTTTTTATCGACGGTTGGTGTATATCCTCCGTTGCGCTTTATCCCCTTGCTTCTGCTGCTCCTTCCAAAAAACGATCCTGCAATCAAGACAAAACTACGCATGCATGCTATTGTTCTACTAGAGGGTTAGAGATTAAACATAAATCAAATGAAACACATAAGACTCATGTATTTGGGACGGGAAAAGTATCTTTTTATTAATCTCAAGATTAATCAACTTACAATGATTATAGAGACCGGCCATCGTTCCTTGATCCTGATCCTGGGCTCCTCCTCTTCTTTGTCCTCCAACTGCTTTGCTTGAAATCTCCTAAAGCTTGAGGAAAGGCTAAAGGGTTGGGACAAAATGGATTCGGGGATTGGGTAGAGTTTCTTTGCTATGATTTTCCTCCTTTGAATAGTACCCCTACCCCTTCTTTTATAGGCTAGAAGGAGCTAGGTTTTTGGACGAACTCTCGGCCATGCATGGCTGGGAGTTCCAGTTAACTGACCCAAAGCTTTTCGTCCCAGCGGAAACTTTCCTGATTTTTTGCTTTGTTAGGTAAACGCGGGTTGTAGTGGGCCAGCCAGCGTTCCAACGCGTGCAGTATAAGGCTTGCCAGCGTTCCAACGCGCCCAGTGATAGGTTAGGGCGCGGGTTACTTAATTTAGGAGATTTTTGAAGAGTCTGTTCAGCATGGCTTTGGCAATGAAGGGCAATGAGTTGGCCTGATGCCAGGTAAGCATGGATGGTGCAATTTAGGGTTATAACAAACACTGCACCCGAATCAACCAGCTACAAGACGAGGTCGACTATCTCAGACATCAAGGGGAACGAATGGAAGCAATGCATGAAGCCATAACACACAATTCTACAGAGAAAAGCTAGAATGAGGAGACTGTGAGTAGGGAAAACCCAGTACTACTTGACCTGAATGTAGCCCTAGAACAACCGCTAGAAGAAGAACGAGGTTGAGAGGAATATCGTCTGTAAGCAGAGCAGTAAGGCTTTCCCAATTTTGTAAAAATTGTGTAAATTAGTCTTATCGAGAGATAGTTTTGTTTTGATAAGTCTGATAAGGCTAGATTACAGCAGTAGAATCTGTGGAAAACTCTTTGTGGTAAGATTTTGATGAAAAATTGTCGTTGGTCTCCTATATCAACACCCTCTTTTGTACTTTTGCGGGCTCAATCGTGCCCTTTATACACACACACACACACACACACACACACACACACACACACACACACACACACACATATATATATATATATATATATAATTTAAAAGTGAGGGGCGCGACATTAGGAAATTGTGCGAGTCGTACGATTAATGTGAGGGAGGGAAACAATCATGTCATGGAGGAGACAGGTTGTCAGGGGCAAAAGTCAGGTGTAGGGGCAGAAAGTGGGGGACAGGGAAACATGGAACGAGACGCGGGGTAGCGGACGGGGTTACGGGTCACAGGACAGCAAGGAGTGGGGACTGTGGTGGGGACTGCGAGGGGGGGGGTTCTGTCAAGGTAACATGAGTGCAGGGATCTGTGGGGAGACTTTCAGAAGTTTGGTCTGGTGGGAGTGTGGTCGGGTGGACGAGTGGAGGAAATCGGAACAAGGTTATGGGAGATGTGTTGGGGGCAAGGTGTGAATTTAATGGCGGAATATAGATCAAAACGAAGGCTCTGATACCATTGTAATGAAGAAGCTTGAGTTAGATAGAATATTTATGTATATTGATTGAATAAATGAATAACGAATGATGAGATGGTACAATGACCCTCGTGACAGTTTACTATATAACATTGATTGGTCACGGGGTGAAGAGGTACGTGCCTCTTAATCTTTAGTTTTTTATTATTATTATTATTTATCATTAATATTTATGTTCGTAACATTATCTTAGATCAAATCCAATATTTGGTGGAGAAGATCCACAACTTTAGGATCTAGGATTTGTTGGTTGTAGATCCACTTGTTTAGGATCTAATCTCATGTTGTTGTAACTCCTTTTCCTTTTCTAGATGAGAAGCTAAATTTATAAATAGGAGAGGATGTCATTTAGTTCATAGTTGATGAGATCAGTTCATTAGTGAAGGAGTTAGAGAGTTCCATATTAAAGAGAAAGATTGTAATCATTTTGATGATGGAATAAAGAGTTTGTTGTTGCAGATCAAGAGTTTTTTGTTGTAATCCTTCTTGGCAGTATATGCCAAGAGAGGCAGGATCCCCTCTCCCTGGGATGTGTTGCCCAATTAGATTTATTTCAGTTGTGTGATTTCTATTTCAGTTGTGTGAATTATTTCAATTCAGTCATTCTTAATTGTACCATGGAACTGGAATGGTAAAATCCATGGGATTAAGGGGAATTTGTTTCAGTTGTGTGAGTTATTTCAATTCAGTCATTCTATTTTTACAACTAGTATGGCACAACATTTAATCACTCGATCATTGGCTAACAGAACCGAATGGTGAAATCTGTAGGCCATGGAATCAGAAGATAAAATCTATGGAACTAAGGGTTAGAGATTAAGGATGATTAAGAGTATTACTGTGATCATAGCATTGAAATTGCTTTGCTCTTTTTTATTTAGAAATTAGTTGCCTACTCTTACATATATTTTGTTGGCATCTCACAAGTTTACAAGCTCCTTGATTGATAATTTAATGAATCAAATTCATTCAATTGAATTTGACTCACAGTGGCATCTGCAAATGCAAAACTACTAATGACATTTACAAAACTACTTGTTATAAAAAAAATATTATTACTAATAAACACATCCTATTAATTTGAAAGTTAAAATAGCCATATATTTAAAGATTTTTTTGAAATGAACTTGTTATGAGAGATAAAAAAAAAACTACAAGACTGAGATATTGAAGATAGTGACTGTTTAAAGATAAAGATATTGAAGATAGTGACTGTTTAAAGATGATGTGCTAAGTTTGGCATAAAATATATATTGTATATTTTCTTCTTTTAAACCTAGTGGAAAAAGGTATTCTTTATGAATGTATATATTATTGTATTATTGTTGTACTAATGTGCTTTAAGCAACATTATTAATATAATTGAGAAAATTGTTAAAATTATATATATATTATATACATAATATAGATAAAAAAAAATATTAAAAATAATTATATTTTTTAAACGAAAAAATAATAAAGACAAATTATTTAATTTAATACCGTGTTATATAAAATTCACAAATAATAGTAAGAAGAGATAAATTATTTATATTTTATGTTTTGTTATATAAAATTAACAAAGAATGGAGTACAAAAGCATGTTGTGTATATTGATTTATTCTCTTCAAGGTTGATGTGAATTTTGCCTTTTCGTACCATAATTTTAAAAAGATGTTGGAATAATATAACGATGGAAAGCATCATTTCACATGTACTTTCACCTTTTGCTTTAATCATTAATTGGAAATGACAATATTGATTATAAGGGGTGGTGTTAACATTAAACGAAAATGACAACAACTTTGTTATAAAAATAAAATAAAAATTTGGATTTTTAAGTAATATATTTTGGGAATATTTCTTTATTTTTTTTCATTTTGATAATAGTATTTAAGGTAAATTTTAAATAATAATAATAATAATAATCTATTTTTAAGGTCACGGCCAAGCTAGCACACCAAATTGGTGTATGAGACCCCCTTGTTTGTGGGACAAGGGACCCTCCTCCGCCCAGCGATTTGACTGGTAAAGTCTACGAAGGTATACATACCCAACCCCCCTCTGGATTTGAACCTGTGACCTCTTAAGAGGAAACAGTAGAGTATAAGATCAAGTTAATAATAAAGTTTAAAGTCATTATAATAATATATTTATTGTGTTTTGGATCGAGTGATCAATTTAGTACCATATGTCTTCGCTACTCGATTGGGGAGGTATTTGACAAGTGTTACATTGATCTTTTTTATCTTTCAAGGTAGGTACGAGTAAGTATAGTGGGTTTCATTCCATGCCATGCAACCTCGAAGTGGTTACGAGTAAGGACAAAGGGTTTCATTCCAGGGCATGTGAGTATAGTCCATGATTAATGGCATTCATGAGAGAAGGTGGCAGAGGTTCTTCGTTGTTCGACGCTCTTCTGGTGATGATGGTAAGTACATTTGCCTCTTGGTTATTCTGCATGGCTGCTATCATTAGGCATATTGGGTTTGTCTATGTTTGAAGGTGTGCTCTAGGTTTTTATGTCTGTTTCATGGTCGGGTCGCTTCGTCTTCCTACAAATGTAGGTTTGGTGCACTTTCAGTGTTGGTTTGACTTCCTAGCCAAGGGCGGATGACCTTGAGTTGACACAGGGTGGGTCTTCTCTATTTCTTCAGCTATGTCTCTAGGCGAGGTGGGGGCTCCTTTCTTCCGGTTCGCTAGGTTATTTTGGTTAGCAACGCTTGTTTCTCCTTTGTTCCTTTGTATCCCCCTTGGCACTAGAATTTGAAACAGGGGGTAAGCTCCCCTTGTTCGAGTCTGCTTGGATTTCGACATTGTATGGCAATTGGGGCCTCCAACCATGGCTCGATTTGGACCATGTCTTCACTGGTGTTGTTGCTCTTTCCAACTCGCCCCTGCTCACATCACAAGTTTACAAATGGTACCAAATTTCCCTGAGTCAAGCATGTGAGGCGCCAGAAAACAAGTAGCTTCCAAGCCTCCTCCCTATCCGCGGGTTCCTCGTCAAGCCCTTGGCATAAGCATAGAAAGGGCCGCAAAGCATGCTAGGAAGCTCTTCCATTCCATCAACTCGTCGAAAATGCAGGAGAAATTGGACATGTATGTGAATGAGGCTAGGCAGTTGCATGCCTAGACCTTAACTCGCCAAATCAAACAAGAGTTCCATGAGTGGGTATCAGACACCGGTTTTTCCAGTTCTAGAGACACAAAGGTTTTCAGAGACATGGAGTTATATTGGATGTATAAAACTATCACTGCTTTGTCTCTGAAAGATACTCAAGCTAATCAGGTCAAACATAAGGAAACATTGGATAGGCTTTGGAGATTGGAAGAAAAAATTATTTTGTTGTGGAGAGTTACCTTTGACATTAGTTTCAAAGTCACCAACTAGGGTTTGATGAAAAGAAGGAATATATAGAGGTTCTAGGCTCCCCGGGCTCACCAGGCACCAGCTCCATTCTAATCGTCATCGGAGAAATAGAGGTTGACATCAAAAGCAAGGTAAGATGCACGAGACCTCCAATCATGCAAGCCCAACCAAGCTACCTCTAAGTTAGTTCTATGAATTAGTTTGCTTTCAAGTTCATATATGTCTAGTTAACAGTCCAGTTTAGTCATATTATGCATATGCTCTATAGATATGTTTAAGTTGATAAAAAATCTTACAGACATACGGTTGATAAAGTTTGAAGGTTGTATGATGCTTGGTTTCCATTTTGGTAGGCATTAGACAACACTGATTGTACCAATTTTGCATACTATAAATATACGAATAGTTTAACTTACAAAAAAAAACAATATACTCAATATGAGCTCAACATGTTACTTATGGGAATAAGATTTAGGTGAGGACGATAAAACTCCATCCTATAACCACTAGGGCTTGACCCAAATGATGAAAAATTGGTCTAACTTATGGTAAGTTTAGGTGTACTCATGTTAGACCATAAAGAGGTTTATTATGTGATGACTTGTGGAGTATTAAGCATTTTTCTTTTAAATTATTTGTTGTTCTATGATGAAGGGTTGATATAAATTTTCTAAATGTTTATTTTCATTAGGTGTAAATCATGTTGTTCCATAACTTTATAGAACCATCTCAATTGCTAAAAGGATTTCCAATTGTTAGTTGGTTAGCCTCGAAGGTTTGTCTTCTTGTCAAAAATTGTTGGTGTGGTTAGCCTCGAAGGTTTATTCTCTTGTCTAGGATTACCCCATTGAATGACTTGATGAACTAAATCCATGAGATCCAGAGGGAGGAGCAAAATTGAGAGGGGGCGATTTGGATTACTCGATACATAGAAACAATGTGCACGCGCTTGAGAGAGAGAGAGAGCATGAATAAGACTCAAGAAAAACTAGAAGGTGGTGAGCAAAGATTGACAAAAGAAAAGTGAGATACTTCGTGTAGGCAAGATGGACGTAGATGTAGGAAAGAGACATAAATATCAATAAATCAACATGCAGTCTCACTTTGTTTACATCGATAAAGGTCTTCCAATCTTACAGAGAAGAAAATTCTTAATACAATTATGAATTCAATAAACATAAATGAAATAAATAAAATTATCATTAAAAATAATAATATAAGCATCGATCAAATAAAAGAAATCAATAAATTAACACAACCACACCACATATATAAAAAAACACAAAAAATAATAATTAAATATATCTAATAACATAAAATATAAAAAATAATACTAAAAAAATAATTAAATATATCTAACATAATGTATGAAAAAAAAAAACACTAAAAAAGATAATTAAATGTATCTAACAACATAATTTAAGAAAAATAATATAACGTAAGATAAACAAATGAAAACATTGAAAAAAGATCCACTATCCCATAAACTTAGAGAAGGTCTCACGTTGATGTTTGAATCGGTTAAGATCGAAACAACAATCTCATGAGGATTAAAAACCCTCGTTTGTTTTTATAGAGTTAGTGCTCCTCTTTGAACTTTTAAAAGATTTATCTTTGGAGATMTTGGGACATGAATTTTAATATGGGAGAGTGCTAAAAAGTAAATTCCAAATCTTTATCATTCAAATAAATAAAAATATTGAACATAATATATATGCAATAAGCTTTCCTGAGAAATGCATCAGGAACYTGTTGATGGGTCCTAGATCCCATGATTCAATAGTAGGAACCAAACCCGCCATCGAGGCCCAATTAGACTCTGCAACGTTTAATAGTGGAATGGTTCTCCAGATCTTTTGATCCGGCCAATTTATCRATGGACTTTATGTTTTCTTGTGAAGGCTCTTCCTTCAGTTTAGAGTATCTCTTTTTGTATTTTCTCATAGGTGGGAYCGATATGAGATGTAAGTCGGTATATACSAACTTGGTAACAAACAGGATTAAGTTCTAACTACTAGGAAGAGGTTGAGCTTGGGATAACCCGYTGCTCAAGCATGCAGACGACAATTCTATACCACAAGCCTAGTACTAATACATTAACCATGTGAGCATCCAAWTACTGTCTGAGAAACTAATTATCAGAAAGAAAACACATATGTGATAAGATAATGGCAAGCAAAATAATTCACCTACACGAATCATCCATCACATGATAACACAACGATTCATCTTCATCATTAAAGTAAAGAACAATGAAATATTGCACCAGATAACTTGACAATAGATTAAATAGATCTTACTCATTACATCATCATTCATGAAACGAGATAGGAAATAGTTCTTCTCCACGTCCAATCACACATGCATTTGATGAAAATAACTTGTCTCTCGTCCAGAAGGACTTCTCTATTAAAGGCAGCTTCAAAATAATTATTAACAACCATAAAGAAAGAGTTTCTTGCAACAACCATCGACCCTCAACTAATTGGTCGACGTTCTTATTTATACATAAAATTCAACTGAAAATAACGGCTAAGTGTAATTTAAACAAAACAAAATACCACCTGGCGTCCTCTTCTAACAGTTTCTTTAACAGTCAACTCAAGATATCACTTGAAAGGGTGAATTTTCCCATACTCCGACCAACTGATGAACAACTCCTCGCAAGTTTGGGCCCATGGAAATCTGTGTTGTTCCCTCGGAGCCGCGTAAATTCCTTTGACCTCCACCACATGCGCTCAGTACTTCACTAGACTGGTGTTTAACTATTTTAGCACAGTCCAATCTCTAATTGGATGTTCCATAAATCGTTGCACTTGTCCTGGCGCTGTGTCGGTCACCGTCGCTATCTCGTTGGCCCATAAAGAATCTTGCTTGATATGCAATCTGACTATGTCGCACAGGTCGGTGAAGTCATCGAGGGTGTCCAACTTGGGGAGTCTGATATCCTTCATTGCCTTGTTGATTTTACCCTAATGTTTCTCGCATTTGGCCCACTGCTCTTGGATTTCCCGGTGTGGTTCCTGAGCCATCTTAGCCCAATACTCGGTTGATTGCTTCATGTGATGAAGACTGATTTTTCTCCACATCCGGATGTCATGTTCTTCTTTATCTTTGACTTGTTGGATTGCATCAATGTATTCAATTCTCTCTACGGCTTGTTGAGCCATTTCATACCATCGCTCCATATCTTTTCACGTTGTGAGTGCCATGAGAGTGTCTTCCTGGAGCTCAACTATCTTCGCAGTAAAAATGTGTCGCTCTTTTTTGAACCCGTTGTAAGCCTCTTCGAACTCGCTTCATAGGTAAACCGCTATCCGAGTGGTGCCCTAATAATATTCAACCAGGTGGCACAAATGTTCTAGTTCTTTTAGGGCGGCGGCCAACTCTTTTTCATCTCGTTTGGCTCTGTCCAGGGTAGCATATGAGATCGCCATCCCCATGCTGATGAGCTTAGATGTTCTGGAATTTTTGGTGTTTATCAAATTCTCTTATGTAGTGATAAGGATGGAGTGATCCAACATGATCCTCCTTTTCTTCATGGTTCTTTGGACTATGGCCTTCCTCTTTCAATCATAGGAGATTGCATAAATATCAGCTACCTCATCTACAGGATCGGGAATCTGTTGATCACCCCATGTGAGTGTGTTTCCCAGATTTTCAGTGGTGTATATATTTTCAAGGTCGGATTCTTGAACTTCCTCATTGAGCTCTGAAGGCCCAGCCTCTACCTGTCACTTGTCAGGAATCTGATCATCAAGCGGAATAGAGGAATCAGGAAAATACTCGATCCTTACTTATTCATCGGTCATTGAATCGTCGATTTCCTTTTGTGGGGATCCTTCCTTCGACTCATCCGGTTCTAACTTATCCTTTGGATTGTCGGCTAGGGTCTCCGACGCTTCGGGCCTCATTGTGTGGGGAACACTTTCGGCTTCTATTTCCTTTTGTGGGATCTCCTGGGTTTGGACCTCAGAAACAGGAGAAGAAGTCTTCTCATGTTCCTTTTCTTCTTGGACACACATAGGGGTCCCGCGAGATGCCTTCGGACTCTCGTCATAACTATATATATTTATAAACTCGCTCAAAGGATTAGGTGCCTTTGTTTCTACTGATACCTGACCTGTCTCTAGTTGATTCGTCACACCTGTCGGTGATCCTACTAGTGGTATTGTGGATTCAGGGTCATCTGACCTATTGATGTTATCTAGGTTTATGAAATCAGGGTCGCTTGGCCCCGACGGGCTTTCTTCTGGGCTATCGGTCGAGAGCCTTGGAAACCTGATGAGGTCTGGGTTATACCGCATTCAATTCATTATATTTTGGTCTTGTTGATACATGAGTGCCCCTCTCTCCAGCATATCCTGAGCCTCGGGGAAATTCCTATCTTGTATCGAGGTTACCTGGGAAATCTATGTTGTTTCAGTGGCTTCTTGAGGAGCTTCCACCGCTTTGACTGATGCAGGTGCTATACTTTCTCCTCTAGCCCTGAGGACCTCGTGGAACGATTGTTCCAGGACTGTTTCTTACTCATTCCAAATCATGGCCTTACACCTGGTTGCTTTAGGGTCAACTATCCTAGCCACCACCTCATCCCAATTTTGAGCATTTTCGGTGAAGATCTCATCCTCAAACCTATCATGGGCATATGGCCGGCAGGATGATACCTGTGACACATTCTTAAGGACTAGACCCTTGGGGTCATGCTTGCGAAAATGCCCAGTCTAGAATCGAAACTCCAATTAGCTTAACCCTTCTTGCTTGGCCTACGCGGTGTCCTTTACCATGTAGAAACCAACATGAAATCCATAGGGTATGAAGGCCCACTTCTTATCTTTTACCAAAGTAGCATTGTAACCTTGCAGAATGCTTTGATAACATATTTCCCCTACTACTAGTCGATCGGGGACATATACAAGTAACATATGGGGTGCTTCAGTGGCGCCAAAAACCCTGATGTAGGTATTGTGCTCATCCAGATACCAATGGTCGACTTTCGATACAATCTTTTTGGCTGCATCTGACATCCTTAGGCACTCTTTCTTGAACAACAAAAAATAACTTTGTTGGATAAATTGATCGCAGATGAGAGAGTAGGATTTCTTGTACCTATTCTCCCACAAGATGGCCAAATATACATGGATCGGGAACTCTGAGACGTGCCAGCTCAAGTTCATTCCGATGAAAAAATTATTGGCAGAGATGACGTCCAATAGATAAGAAGCCATATAGAAGGAAGGGGTTTCTCCCTCTTTCGGTGTTTGATCCTGTCATATACAAGTGCTCAGTTGTTTGGAGATGATGGCACCCTAGTTGAAACCTATTCCGGAAATGGCTACCGTATAATCTAGAGGCATCCATGCCTCTGAAAACCTGGAGCAGTCTTTATCCCCATGCAATCGGCAGAGGAGGTCCATTAGATAGATGTATGGCTCCCTTAGGTTGGTCGTCAGGTACCAACCAGAGGTCTGATTGGTGAACTTTTTATCCTCTTTCTACCAAGAAGCCATCACCTTCCTGGTGTCATGTTTCTTGTGGAAACTCAGAACAAAATCGGTGTTTAGTCGTTCTTCCGGCTCTCTGATCTTGTAGTAATTTTGCACTTCCACTAGGAGGAAAACCCCGACACATCTGCCACTATCGTCAATAATCAAACATCTTTTTGTGTCAGTGTGATCGATAATCCATTTAAGGAGTTCCATGCAGGGGAATACCGGAGTTCTGCTCGCCACCATGTGCAGATAAACCTTTCGGACATTCAGGAGGACTTCATCGTAGAGTCTTCTCGTGTTGGGATCACTGTGCGAGGTATATTCAGGGAATTCCTCCCGCATGATTTTCTTGAAAAGTTCTTCGTAGTGCGGGAACACTGTTTTGGTCTCGATGTTCACCTCTGTGTCTCCAACGACCAGGGGTTAAACGAAAGCCTTCTTGGTGGTTTTTTTTATGACGAGCATCGGCTTTGGGGCAAATTCCAATTGTCTTGCAACCGCTGGGGAGGAACCTTCTCCCGCATATGGTTCCTGTAGTTTTGGCACTCTTGGAGATTTCCTGGTAGTAGGTTTCTTCGGAGGCATTGTTCCTGCAACCGAGAA
>ML796846.1:50646-89475 GCA_009831015.1 Picea engelmannii
GATATCATTTCATTCTTTGTGAGCGCTTACTCTCTTAGTCTTTCGTCGATGCCGAAGGGATCGGTCATTGGTGATATCGGTCGACGCCAAATTTCTTAAGTGCGTCGGGGAAAAGTTTTAACTGTCAATTCTTTTAATTGTTATCGCATGCTCAAGCAGACTTTGAGAGACTTAAAAGCAAAAGGAAAAGATAAGAAAAGACAACATTTTATTATATTGAATTCGAATTAGACAATGAAAAAGATCAAGTGGTACCCAAAAAGTAAAAATTGACATAGGATTTTTAGGGTGTGTTGAGTGCTCAACAAATGGCGACTTACTGGGAGAAAGCAGAATCTTTGTTTCTCCTTCAGGGCTCGGCTAATGAAAAAGTTGATGGAGAACCTTACTATTTTTAAATCATAGCTTGTTTTACCCTTGCATTTGAAATTCTCTAGTTAATGCTTCTGGGTTTGCATGTGGGGTTGTTTAACCTTTATTCTTCCTTCGTTTCCTGTAACCCTGACTCATGCCCCTTTTTACAAAAGTCTAGCAAAGCATTCACTGGCTTGGAGTTTTAAGCTACCTTTATCCACTTGCTTCGGTATTGCTCCACTGCTCGTGAGCGTCCATAGCCCTGGCAGAGTCACCCCGACATCACAAACCTTGCTCCACTGCCAGCGAGCATCCATAGACCCGGCAGAGATATCTGCATACCCTCTCCTACTATTCACTCTTTTGATGATATCAATTTTATTTCGGCATGATGCCCTGAGCAAGTGGGAGAGAATGATGTTTGTTTATTTCGCAAAGTGAGACTTAAGGTGGATCCTTTACTAGATATATCTTCGGGGTTCATGTAGTCCTTTCTGGATTTAACTCTTTCCCTTAAGGTCTTACCAAACCACTAAGCAGACACTTCTGACATTTCTCCGAAGTTGTTCATTTGCTCAGGTTATATAGAGGACTCCTCAGAGCAACCGCAAGTTCCTCTATGCTTCTTGTGTTCGTATGTGAGTGATGAGTTGGGAACAGAGTTTGATATGTCGCATGACCTAAGGTCAAGCATTGTCTTTCTAAACACAACTTTCAAAAGCGCAGAAATCCAAAAAGCAAGAGAAAACAACAAAAATGCACTTCGCAATCATGAAAACACTCATACAAAACATAAACTTTTTTTTTTTTTTTTAACTTGGAACTGTTATTATTGGAAATATTGTTTTAAGGCTTGACCATTCACTGGTAGGGCGTCAGGTTCCCCCCTCAGATTCTGCAACCAATAAGTGCATGCCCCAATCTTCTCAACCACCTAGAAAGGTCCAAGCCACATATTTTGAAACTTAGAATGATTCCCTTTTGGTTCGTTTGCTTTGTCCCATTTTAGGACTAAGTTTCCTACTTCAAAGTTCTTCTCTTTAGCCTTATGCTTATCAAACCATATTTTTACTATCTATTGGTGAGCTAGGAATTTTGACTTTGTCTTTTCTCTCTCTTCTTCTAGCATGAGCAGAGTGTCAATTCTTTGTTGAATGACGGACGAAGGTTCCCCGCTAGAATCTTGGGTTAGTTGAAGAGATGGAAGATAAAGCCCATTTGAGAGAATGGCTTCCTTCCCATAAACCAAAAAGTACAGGGAATTTCCTATAGCTTCCTTGGGTGTGACCCTATCTTCCCATAAAGCGTTGTGGAGTAAATTGTGCCAATTCCTTTGGTTGTCTACAATCATCTTCTTTAATATTCTCACTAGGTTCTTATTAGTCGATTCAGCCACCCCGTTTCCCTGTGGATAATAATTTGCAGAGTACCTAATTATGAGTCCTTTGTCTAGTGCAAACTTTGTTAATAAGGTGGAAGAAAAATAAGTTGCATTATCGAAAACAAGAACAGAAGGGACAACAAACCTTGTGATTAGTTGTCATTCTATGAATTGAATTACGACCTTCTCGTTTACATGAGTTAGAGGGATGGCCTCCGCCCATTTCGTGAAGTAATCAGTGGAAGTAAGAATGTACTTGTGTCTCTTTGAATAACTGGGTGTAATTTATCCTATGATGTCTAACCCCCATTGCTCAAAAGGCCTAGAGACTGTTACTGGTTGGAGTGGGATTGTCGCTCTCTTCTCCCTCCCAGTGCTCACTTGACAAGTTTTACAGTTTCTAGCGTAGGTGTGAGTGTCTTTGAACAAGGTAGTCCAATAATAACCAACTCTCAGTATCTTATGAGCGGTGGTGTTTCCTGGGAAATGCCCACCAACAGGGCCATCATGGAGCTCCTTCAGAACTTTGTCTACATCTTCATGCTCGAGACATCTTAATAGTACCCCATCATAATTAATCTGGAAGAGTACCGAATTTACGAGGCGATATTGTGCAAATTTTAACCTAAGGGATCTCCTTTCCCTAGGGTTGAGATTTTCTGGACAGGTCCCATGGTGTAGGAGATAAGTCAAATTCTTATACCAAGACTCTGGCACTAGGGAAATGTATGAAGCTTCACCACACCATAATGCCATTTCATTCTCTCATCCAGGATCTTCATTTAATTGGTCATGGGCTTCAACTAGAAGTTTTCACAACCCTTGCCCTTTTACTAGTTTGGCAGGTTTTATACCTAGATCAAATTCTTGAACTACTACCACCCAGTTTCCCCTTCTTTCCCCCATCTCCTATTGAGTGAATAGGGATCGGACCAGAGGGTGAGGCGTGATTAATTTGGTGTGTTTCTTAAGGATGTAATACCGAAAGTGTTTCACTGCTTTATAAACTACATAATCTTGTTTATCTATGGTAGAATATTTTAGTTCGGATCCTTGGAGGTTTGTACTCATGAATGACATTGAGGCCTCATTGTTGTCATCATCCTTCTGAGTCAATACCACATCTAACGATTGGTCGGAGGCGAAAGTATAGAGGAATAAATCTCTATTGAAATCGGGACTTCGTAACACGGGGGCTTGAGATATAGTAGTTTTGATGTTGCTGAAAGAATCCTTTCGTTCATCATCCCACTTAAATTCAGCATCTTTGCGAATCATCTTTTGTAAGGGTTTAATAGTTTCCGCAAAATCGAGAGTGAATTTTCTCACGAAACTAATTTGTCCGAAAAAGGACTGCATAGATTTCTTGTTGTGAGGTAACGAGAGTTGAGATATGGCTTTAATCCTTTCTGGGTCTATGCAAATGCATGCTTGAGATATGATGTGACCTAACAACTTACCTTCCTCGACGTCGAAGATAGTTTTCCTAGGATTTAAGGATATATCGTATTTCCTACACCTTTCGAAAATATGAGTTAAGTGATGGATGTGCTCTTCTTTGTTCTTTGAATAAACAGTTACGTCATCTAGATACACTACCACACACATGTTGATTAGTCCCCTAAATTCTACGTCCATGGCCCTTTCGAAGTAACCCTTGCGTTGATTAACCCAAAAGGCATGTGTTTATAAGCGAAGGTTCCCCACTTTGTTCAGAAGGTAGTTTTCAAACGATCTTCCTCTGAAACCAGAACTTGGTTGTAACCTAAGAAACCATCCAGTAGAGAGAAAATCTCTGAGCCAGACACGGTCTGCAAGAGTTTCTCCATTGGCGGGACTAGGTAATTGTCCTTTTCTGAAGCACTGTTGAGGTTTCTAAAATCTACACATAAGCAGATTTCTCTCGACTTTTTCCTCACCAGAACCAGATTTTCCACCCACGCAGAATGCCTAACCTGGAAGATGATTTTGGCATCTAAAAGTTTCTTCAATTCTTGATACATGAGAGGTTCTAGAAATGGGTGATACTTTCGGAGCTTCTATTGCAAGGGTTTCAATTCGGGTTTTAACGAGATAGTATGTTGAATGATGTGGGTATCGTAGGTTTTCAAATCTCGATAGGACCATGCAAAGACATCTTGATATTGTCTGAACAATTTGAGATAAGCCTTTCTCTCCTCCTTAGTATAGTCTTATCGAGATTTATATTCTTTGGATTTTCGGGGGTTTCAAGATTTATAGTTTCATGCAGGGGTCAAGAGCTATTGATCTTTGCATTTTTAGGCCCCTTAAATTGCTCTTTCAGGTCGAATAGATTTTCCAAATTAGCTATCCCTTTCAGGATTGTGTGAGACTTCGATCTATCAATAGGTTGACCTGTCCGAGGATCAATTACTGTCGATTGTTGTTGGAATACTTCATCGTCAATAGCCAAATCCCTAAAATTGTCTTGGTTGGTCGGGAAATTTATGATCTGTTCATCTCCTTCAAAGACTTTCCAATTAGAAATGTTGTTAAGCATCGAAGGTTTGTAGAGTATTTCCACAGTGAATCAGGAGGCTTCGTAATCCTCTAGAGGTAATAGCCTTGAAGAATTTGTGGCTAGGGAATCAGCAAGAGTATTCTTTGCTCTGGGAATTGCGGTGATATTGAAAGCTTCAAAATGATATATTAACCTATGCACTTCCTGCTAATAATTATTTAGGTGCGGGGAATTGCAATGTATATTATTTCTTACATGTCTAACGATAATCTCAGAATCTCCGAAAACCTTCAATTTTCTGACATTTAGGTCTAAGGATTTCTTTATTCCTTGTGCTAGAGCTTCATATTCGATAGTGTTGTTCGTGCATTCAAATTCTAGCCTATATGATAGGAAATGACATTTACCTTTAGGATCAATGAGGATGCACTTTTCTCCGGACCCTTCTTGTGATTTGGATCCATCAAAATATAAGGTCCAACATTGTGGGTAAGGTGTGTCGGCTTCCCGTTCCTTGTTATTTTCCTCTTTTCCTGATGCTAGCTTTGAGTTTTCTAACGCAGGTTCTTGGCAAAAGAGGGTCTCTTCTATCGGTATCGACAATTTCTCTTGAAACACCATTTCATAGTTTTGGGTGAGAGGGACGTCGGATAAGAGAGGGGAAAAGTTCTTGAAGTAAGAGTCACGGGAATAATTGCGTAGCATAGGGAAATTTGTCAATGAGGGTTAGTTCAAGGTTTCTAGGTCGATGACGGTATGCTTCATATACCTTTCCCTATTGATTCTGATCATATTTTTGTATCCCTTTAGTGGTAGCCAAAGGTGTGCCCAGTCTGTACTAAAGTATCTGTTTAACTTCTCAGACCAATCTCGACTTAGTAATAACCCATAGGCCTCTAGGATATCTACTACAATGATGTCAATCACTTGCATAAACTTGGGATGTGTCGCTATTCTGATCATTACATCTTTGAGTTCCCCAATGACCTTGACCTGGGTTCTGTCTAGTTGTATTACATGTTTATCGCTCTTCAGAGGAAAGGCATTCAATTTTTTGCAAATAGACAAGGGCATGACGTTGGAAGATTCTCCCGAATATACCAAGCAATTGTGAAGGTTCCTATTCAAGACTTCAAACATTAAGAGTAACAGTGGGACAAAAGGTTTTTCCTTTCTATCTTCCAAGCAAGTGTTTACAGTTGGTTTAATCACCAGATCTATGGGAGATAGATTTTTTCCCTGACCATTGTTAGTCGTAGGGTTTTCTACTGAGTTCAAGGCTTGTAGTAGAAATTCCTTTTGCTGAGGGATCTTGCAAATGTCCATAATTGATATATTAGCCTTCAAGTTCTTCAAATCTTCAACCACGTTGTAATCCAGTTTGGGCGATTCTCGGGTATGGATGCTTATAGGGTTTTTACCGAGAGAAAAAGGTGCTTTCAGGAGATCAAGAGTTGTCTTACTCCTCGAGGTTTGGGTGTCAGTGATGTATTTTGAGAAAGGTGGACATTTACTTCGCGTTTGCACAACCAAGACTTATGAAAGTTGTTCTCGAGACTCAAACAAGTCGTCGGAAGGCATGATCAGGTCGGGATCCCATATCAGCAAGGTTGTATCTTGTGGTGGATCAATATCTTCATGGTCAACAATATTCATAGTTGAACTACTTGGTTGTTCGGTTAGGGAGACTTCGTCAAGAAACCGATTGGCCATCAAATTCATGGCATGCACCCATTGAGGGCAATCTCTTTCGGAGTAGTTTTCTTGGTGATAAGTACAGAAAGAATCAGATGCCATGTTTCCCAGATCGATATTTAAGTTAGTTGGGGGAGGTTCAATTGCTTTGAACGATAGATTTCTTTTAAATAAAGGCTTATAGGGCCTTTGGCCTTGGTTTCCCTTTCCTACATTTCTCTTCATGTCTATGATCTCATTTGATAATTTCTTAATCATGCGTTGTAGGTCTTCTATGTCTCCATTACTCTTGTCGGGAGTCTATTCTACTTGTTTCCCCGGTGTTCTAGTCAAAAGGAGTCCTCTCCTGGGAGAAGGTTGAACTTCTTTCTTGGCTAAAGAGACCTGGCCTTCTTTACACCCTTTCATCTGGAATTCTATCATTTTGGCTTCTTCAAAGTTCTTAGCCAAGGTTCATTTGGAAGCTCTCTTCACAAACATGGAAATAGAGGCTGGGAGAGCATTAGCATAAACTTCGATTTGCAACTCTTGAGTTGGTTTAGCTTCGGGTTGAAACTCGTTTAAGATGGTTGTGAATCTTTGATTTAAATATTTGACCCTTTATTTCGAACTCATGGTGGCGACAAACAACTCAGCCATTAGAGCTCCCATATTAGTCTCTTCTGCAAATTATCTAGAAATTTTTTCTGGAACTTCGTCTAGCTAGTGATAGAACCTATCGACAGGTTAAAATACCACATGGAAGTTGAATCTCAAACATATAGGGGAAAATACTTCATACTACGTCTTCATGTTGGATGTTCATAAGTCTGATCGCCAGTATGAACTTCTTGATATGATCTTCAGGCAATCCTAAAGTCTCGGGGTCAAATTTAGGAAGTAGCTTCTCCGGGTGTCGGGGAAGATTATCTACTCGTCTCAGGATGGCCAAAGCGTCTCCAACCAAACAAGACTGATTATTCTGGGGAAGATTTTCCCCTTCTTTCTCATGGTCGTTGTTACCTTCCATGTCTTTGGATTTCGAATTAAACTCCTCTTCCAAAAAATCGTCCGGTTAAGAGACATCATTAGTTGGCGTTTTGAGTATTAGATCAAGAGGATCTTGGATTTCGGTGAGGGCGAAGTCTATTAATTCTTCTACCGTGTGCACAAAAACTTCATCGGGAGTATTGACCACTAGTCTACTTATCTTTTTTCCTGGAGGAAGTATCGGAGCTAAAGACAGCACACCGATCTATCGGGCGTATGCTCTTGTGATTCTTCTAAATTGATTTAACTCCTCATGAGGAAGAGCGTAAGGTATTTCAGAAAGAAATTGTTCTTCCTCGGGTTGGGGTGAGTTACTCATTTTTGGAGTACTTAGTGTGTGTGGGTTATCTTGGGAATGAATAGCCATGCATGTGGGTTATTTTGAATCTACCGGTTGTCTGAAATATTATATGAAATATGTATCTAGCCATTCATTCTTTAGGCCCTCCTTCTAGCACCAATTATATTGATGGGTCCTAGATCCCTTGATTCAAAAGTAGGAACCAAACCCGCCACTTAGGCCCAATTAGACTCTGCAGCGTTTAATAGTGGAATGGTTCTCCAGATCTTACGATCCGACCAATTTATCGATGTGCTTTATGTTTTCTTGTGAAGGCTCTTCCTTCAGTTTGGACTATCTATTTGTATTTTCTATTGGGTGGGACCGATATGAGATGTAAGCCAGTATAAACCAACTTGGTAACAAACAAGATTAAGTTTTAACTACTGGGAAGAGGTTAAGCTTGGGATAACCCGCTTCTCAAGCATGCAGATGACAATTCTATACCACAGGCCTGGTACTAATAAATTAACCATGTGAGCATCCAATTACTGTCTGAGAAACTAATTATCAGAAAGAAAACGCATATGTGATAAGATAATGGCAAGCAAAATAATTCACCTACATGAATCATCCATCACATGATAACACAACGATTCATCTTCATCATTAAAGTAAAGAACAAAAAAATATTGCACCAGATAATTTGACAATAGATCAAATAGCTCTTACTCATTACAACATCATTCATGATACGAGATAGGAAATAGTTCTTCTCCACGTCCAATCACACATGCATTTGATGAAAATAAATTTTCTCTCATCCAGAAAGACTTCTCTATTAAAGGCAGCTTCAAAATAATTCTTAACAACCGGAAAGAAAGAGTTTCTTGCAACAACCATCGACCCTCAACTAATTGGTCGACGCTCTTATTTATAACATAAAATTCAACTGAAAATAATTGCTAAGTGTAATTTAAACAAAACAAAATTCTCCATGTGGCGTCCTCTTCTAACAGTTTCTTTAACAGTCAACTCAAGATATCACTTGAAAGGGTGAATTTTCTCATACTCCGACCAACTGATGAACAACTCCTCGCAAGTTTGGGCCCATGGAAATCTGTGTTGTTCCATCGGAGCCGCATAAATTCCTCTGACCTCCACCGCATGCACTCAGTACTTCACTAGACTGGTGTTTAACTGTTGTAGCATAGTCCGAGCTCTAATCATATGTTCCATAAATCATTGCACTTGTCCTAGATATTTTTCAGTCACCGTCGCTATCTCTTCGGCCCATAAGGAATCTTGCTTGATATGCGATTCGACTATGTCGCATAGGTCGGCGAAGTCGTCGGGGGTGCCAAACTCGGGGAGTCTGATATCCTTCATCACCTTGTTGATTTTACCCCAATGTTTCTCGCATTTGGCCCACTGCTCTTGAATTTCCCGGTGTGGTTCCTGAGCCATCTTAGCCCAATACTTGGTTGATCACTTCATGCGATCAAGACTGATTTTTCTCAACATCGATATGTTGTGTTCTTCTTTATCTCTGCCTTGTTGGATTGCATCAATGTATTCAATTCTCTCTACGGCTTGTTGCGCCCTTTCATACCATCGCTCCATATCTTTGCACTTTGTGAGTGCCATGAGAGTGTCTTCCTGGAGCTCAGTTATCTTCGCAGTAAAAAGGTGCCACTCTTTTTTGAACCTGTTGTAAGCCTCTTCGAAATCGCTTCTTAGGTAAACCGTTATCTTAGTGGTGCCCTGATAATATTCAGCCAGATGGCGCAAATGTTCTAGTTCTTTCAGGGCGGCAGCCAGCTATTTTTCATCCTGTTTGGCTCTGTCGAGGGTAGCATCTGAGATCTCCATCCCCACGTCGATGAGATGAGATGTTATGGCATTTTAAGTGTTTATCAAATTCTCCTATGTACTAATAAGGATGGAGCGATCCAACGTGATACTCCTTTTCTTCATGGTTCTTTAGACTATGGGATTCCTCTTTCAATCATAGGAGATAGCATAAATATCGGCTACCTCGTCTACAGGTTCGGGAATCTATTGATCACCACATGTGAGTGTGTTTCCCATATTTCCTGTGGTGTATATCTGTTCAAGTTTGCATTCTTAAACTTCCTCGTTGAGCTCCGAAGGCCCAGCCTCTGCCTTTCACTTGTCAAGGATCTGAGCATCGAGTGGAATAGAGGCATCAGGAAAAGACTCGATACTTACTTGTTCATCGGTCGTTGAATCGTCAATTTCCTTTTGCAAGGATCCTTCCTTCAGCTCATCCGGTTCTGACTTAATATTTGGATTTTCGGCTCGGGTCTCTAATGCTTCGGGCCTCGTTGTGTCGGGAACACTTTCGGCTTCTATTTCCTTTTGTGGGATCTCCTAGGATTGGACCTCGGGAATAAGAAAAGAAGTCTTCTCAGGTCCCTTTTCTTATTGGACACGCACAGGAGTCCCACGAGATGCCTCCAGACTCTCATCATCACTATATATATTTATAAACTTGCTCAAAGGATTAGGCATGTTTATTTCTACTGATACCCGACATGTCTCTGGTTGAGTCATCACACCTTTCGACAATCCTGTTGGTGGTATTGTGGATTAAGGGTCATCTGACATGTTGATGTTATCAAGGTTTACGAAATCAGATCCGCTTGGCCCCGCCGAGCTTTCTTCTGGGCTATCATTCAGGAGCCTTGGAAACCTGATGAGGTATGGGTTATACCACATCTGATTCATTATCTATTGGGCTTGTTGATACATGAGTGCCCCTCTCTCCCACGTATCCTGATCCTTGGGTAAATTCATGTCCTGTATCGAGGTTACCTGGGAAATCGTTGTTGTTTTGGTGGCTTGTTGAGGAGCTTCCACCGTTTTGACTGATGTGGGTGCTATCATTTCTCCTCTAGCCCTGAGGAACTCTTAGATTGATTTTTACAGGACTGTTTCTTGCTCATCCCAACTCAAGGCCTTAAACCTAGTTACTTTAAGGTCAGGCATCCTGGCCACCGCCTCATCCTAGTTTTGAGCATTTTCAGTGAAGATCTCATCCTCAAACCTGTCATGGGCATATGGCCAGCAGGATGATACCTGTGACGCATGATTCAAGACCAGACCCTTGGGGTCGTGCTTGCGAAAATTCCCAGTCTGGAATCATAACTCCAATTGGCTTAACCCTTCTTGCTTGGCCTGCGCGGTGTCCTTTACCATGTAGAAACCAACATGAAATCCATAGGGTATGAAGGCTCACTTCTTATCTTTTACCAAAGTAGCATTGTAACCTTGCAAAATGGTTTAATAATTGATTTCCCCTACTACTATTCGATCGGGGACATATATAGGTAAGAGATGGGGTGCTCTAGTGGTTCCGAAAACCATGATGTAGGTATCGTGCTCATCCAGATACCAGTGGACGAATTTCGATACAATATTTTTGGTTGCATCCGACAGCCTTGGGCACTCTTTCTTGAACAACAAAAA
The DNA here is from genome assembly GCA_009831015.1 of Picea engelmannii. Taxonomy (NCBI): domain Eukaryota; kingdom Viridiplantae; phylum Streptophyta; class Pinopsida; order Pinales; family Pinaceae; genus Picea; species Picea engelmannii. The sequence continues at coordinate 61,360 of ML796846.1, forward strand.
ATAAATTTGTGCGATAAAATGATCATAGATGAGAGAGTAGGATTTCTTGTACCTGTTCTTCCACAAGATGTTGAAATATACATGGGTCGGGACCTTTGAGACATGTCATCTCAAGTTCATTCCGACGAAGACATTCTTGGCACAAATGACATCCAATAGATAAGAAGCCATGTAGAAGGAAGGGGTTTCTCCCTCTTTCAGTGTCTGAGCCTATCGTATACAAGTGCTCAGATGTTTGGAGATGATGGCACCCCAGTTGAAACCTATTATGGAAATGGCTACCATATAAGCTAGAGGCATCCAGGCCTCTGAAAACCTGCAACAGTCTTTCTCTCCATGCAATTGGTAGAGGAGGGCCATTAGATAGATGTATGGCTCCCTTAGGTTGGCCGTCAGGTACCAGCTAAAGGTTCAATTGGTGAAATTTTTTGTCCTCTCTCCACCAGGAATCCATCACCTTGTTGGTGTTGTGTTTCTCGTAGAAACTAGGAACAAAATCGGTGTTTAGTCGTTCTTCCGGCTCTCTGAACTTGTAGTAATTTTGCACTTCCACTGGGAGGAAGACCCCGACACATCTTCCACTGTCGTCATTAATCAAACATCTTTGTGTGTCGGTGTGATAGATAAGCCATTTCAGGAGTTCCATGTAGGGGAATACCGGAGTCCTACTCGCCACCATGTGCAGATATGCCTTTCAGACATTCGAGAGGACTTCATCGTCGAGTCTTCTCGTGTCGGGATCACTGTGCGGAGTATATTCAGGGAATTCCTCTCGCTTGATTTTCTTGAAAAGTTATTCACAGCGTGGGAACACTGTTTTGGTCCCGATGTTTGCCTCTGTGTATCCAAAGGCTAGGGGTTGAACGAAAACCTTCTTGGTGGTTGTTTTGATGACAGGCACCAGCTTTGGGGAAAATTCCAATTGTCTTGCAACCACTGGGGAGGAACCTTCTCCAGCATCTAGTTCGTGTAGCTTTGGCGCTCTTGGAGATTTCCTAGTAGTAGGTTTCTTCAGAGGCATTATTCTTGCAACCGAGAACGATCCTTTAGGCATGTGTATAGAGTAACATTGGATAAAAAAATGTATGAAATGAATCATAAAACATCCATAGATCAGTACATACCTGTAACGCTTGCTAAAACTATTGTTTAATACTCACTGGACCTTGGAAGATTTCCTTGGATTACTCGTCTCGCTCCTCTGGATGTTCTGAACTTTTTTGTGCATAGAATAAGCTAGTTTACATTTTCTCAAAAGGATTTAACGGGAGAGATCATACCCGTCGTATCAATTAATTAATTCGAGTGATGGGTGAAATTCAAAACAACCTACCGTTGAATCTCTGCAAATAAATTCTACGTGGGTTGACAGCGGAGGCGCTAAGGGTGATGCATTGTATCAGCATGTTTAAACGATCCTTTTGATTCGTGCATGAATTAGCAACTAATGCAAGATTTTGGAATTAATTAACCCTTTAAATGTGTCATATCTAGCATATCTTAGAGCTAAAACGTCCCATCGTGTCGCTTTCTTAGTGGACAGATCGGGAATCAACGATATCCTTGTGTACATTCCTGTCGACACCCTCCTAAGAAAAGGCTTCCGACGCTGACGGGTTTCGTCGTATGGCGCTAGTTCGGGGCACAACTTGGGTCTCGGGAACTAGTAACAACTCATGGGGGAAAGTAGATCGTACGTCTAAATAATTAGGCAACGACAGATGGCAACAGAGGACAGGTGGTTTGACTGTGTATCTCAGTCAGAGTCGGGTCTTTCAACAAAAGACGTGTATTAAAATAAACCTGGGATTGTCGAGGCCGAAAGGTATCAGGGTCGGCGATCATGGATTGACTTATCACGTTCTCTATGGGCTATCCTTCTAAAAACTCGCTGATACTGAAAGTTATCGGGGATCCGATTTCAGAGATAGTTCCATCGCGTAGTTCCTTTGTGGGTTATCATCTTCGAAAACCCCCGATACCGAAAACGTTTTGAAAATCGACGATCAACGATATCATTTCATTCTTTGTGAGTGCTTACTCTCTTAGTTGTTCGTCAATGTTGAAGGTATCAGTCATCGACGATATCCTCAGTGACGATTATCACAAAAGAAATCTCCTTTCGGCCGACGTCGAATTTCTTAAGCGCGTCGGGGAAAAGTTTTAACTGTCAATTCTTTTAATTGTTATCGCATGTTAAAGCAGACTTTGAGAGACTTAAAAGCGAAAGGAAAAGATAAACAAAGACAACATTTTATTATATTGAAGTCGAATTAGACAGTAAAAAAGATCAAGTGCTACCCAAAAAGTAAAATTTGACATAGGCTTTTTAGGGTGTGTTTAGTACTCAACAGAACCTTCACTCATAAAATAATATATTTGCACAAATACAATAGAAAGAAAATAACTATAAGAAATGTAAAATGAATCTCACATCCATCATAGTTTAAAATGTTTTTTATCACATTCAAGAGAAGAGAAATGAAGGGTCCACGTATATCAGAGAACTTTAAATAAGTCTTTTCATTAAAATCAAAACAAGATTTGATGGGTTAATTTCAAATATCTTATACTCAAATGCTCAAAGTTCAAAGATACAATTAAAATTAACCCCAAAGTAGTTCTATGGACTTTTCTAAAAAATGAAATAGTCTTTAATAGTCTTAAGAAAATAAAAAGGCGTTCGTCCAAAAATGGACTGGGATTGGATCCCGTGGACCATAAAATAAAGAAATGAAATAAGAACTGAGCAAGAGCAAAGCTGGAACATGGTAGGAACAATGAAAGAACCGAAAAAAGAATAGAAGGGAGCAATCAGAAATCAGTTATATTCTACTTGGGATAGACAAAATATAATTGGATGAATTCTGAAAGCAAAAGAAAATGAAAGAAGGATGTGATCAATTTTGCACTTATTGTGGTGGAATCTCCCCCTTCATTTTCTTATTGATGCGCCTAATATATCATCTCTCGTTGTGGTTTCACAACCAGTACCAACTGCCTCCAACTAATCTTATTCGATTATATTAATCAAGGATCATTTTAACCAATCTTCTATGTATTCTTTCATTGGAGCGACATTTATCTCTTGTCTAATTTTTATATCAAATAACATTCCTTCTAATTCTCTTAACTCATATGAAAGTTGATGAAGTGTATCTTCATTGTCCTCATTTTTATTTGCATAATTCACCAACCAACTTTCAATTTCATTTTCAGTATACTATTAAATTTCTCATCTGACAAGCCCTTCAATATCTCCATGTGTTCTTCAAAGTGTTGTAGTTACAGAATAATCCCCCTACAGATAGGTGGATCTTCCCTCTGATTCTAGACCCCTAATACTGAAACAGAAAGATGCAAATGGACACTAGCATCCCTTTAAATATAGTTAAGCTAATCAAAAGAAAGAGAGGGAGAAGGTATGATGTAGCTTGTTTAGAAGCTTGTCCTCGCTTTATCCAATATGAACTTGATATCCAAGCTCCTTAGCATGACAGGATACCTGCAGTGCAATGGACAACGAAGAAAAACAAAGACTTCCTACTCTACCAAGATTAGTTTAAACCAAATTCATCCATAATAGACAAGCATATGTGATAGTACACAAACTTGAAGGAAATAGGCCAAGCATATATTAATGAGAACATTAAAAAGACACTTACAATATGTAGATGCAGTTGCAATAGCCTCTCCAAGTCCTCCTCATCCATCCTTTGCACGATGCTTCCAAGATCATAAGTTTGATATCCAAAAGCTTCATCCCAAGATCATAAGTTTGATACCTCTAATCTGCCTCTTTCTTCTCCATGGAAAGCCCTCATTATATAGGATTTGGAGGCCTAACCACCATGGAGAGGATTACTCAACAGATCCACTAAAATGGGATCTCCAAGATATTTAGGGAGAAAATATCTCTTAAGGATTTTAGGGAGGAAATATCTCTCAAGGATTTTAACGAGGAAATAATTCAACCATCCATGAGATCCTCAACCTCTCCTAAAAAATAAGAAACCAAATGTGAGGTGGATTCTCACACTAAATTAATTTCCTTTTCATGAATATTAATAATTAATTCATGTGCACATAGTATTTTGACCTTCATATAATATATTTATCATCCACATTGACTAGGGATTGTGACATATGTTATTTGATGGCATCAAGGTGTATGTGACACTTAGCAAGGTGCATATGACACTTTTACAACACTTGCAACACTTAGGGTGAGTTACCTAGGTGTGGAAATTTGATGTGTAACAGTGGCCTTGTCATAAATATAGAGTTTAAGATTAACTTTGGGTCATGTACTTCCCTTATGGTTCATGCTAGGTCTATCTTGGTCAACTTGTGATACAATGCTTCCTTGTTGTCAATCACAACATCACAATCATCCAATATTTCTTTCAATACCTTTATCTTTTTTATCCAACAAGCTTTTAGTTGTTTGATTCGGGCTGGAGAAGGTAGGTCTTCTTCTTTTCTTTTCAGCTCAGTCATACCAAAAACTTTCAAGATAAATGTGATGACAACGTCTTTATAAAAACCTTCTTCATAATTAAAATCATCTTGAACATATTCTCTAAAATTGTTTAACTTTGAACCAAAAGAAGCAATATTGCTCCTTGTATCCCATGCTTCTAGAATAAGAGACATTCTCTTTTTGATATTTTCCCCAACAATTTTTTTGACTGCAACCAACAAACTTGATGTTCCTTTCAACTTTGAACTCTACTCAGGTGTCCCATCAAGATTTCTCCCAAGTTGAATAGTAACTAGCAGACTTACAAAGATAGGAGGCGGCATTAAGGCACATTCCAATTCTTTAACTCTTTCTTTTAACCTTGCATTTTCAGCCTCCATGTTATCAACATATACTTCTAAATCATCACTAGTAACTTTGTGAATTCAAGCAATTCTCAATGGTGGGACATCATTCAAGTCCAACTCTACATGTTTGATTCTTTTTCCCTTTGAATTCACTCGTTCAAAAACTAACTTTTTCAAATCTTTGTCAAATAATGCACTATGGAGGGTCAAAGATTCTTCTTCATAAAAGATAATTTTTTAAGTTGACAATTCTCCATCGGGTTGAACCCTCTGCTTGTCATTTGGAAATTCTATGTCTTCGATGATCACATCCAGCTCCATGTGTTCGAGAAGAACATCTTCACTAGGTATGACCTCTTCCATTTCTTATTTATTATTTTGCCTTTTCCTCTTAGTTATTGGTAATTTATGGGGCTTTTCAATATCCTTTTTGGGATGATGAGGATCATCTCCATCACTTGATTCTCAACTAAGGATTTTTGTTTTTCCTGTATAACATTTTTGGGATTCTTCTTTGTTGTGTTGCTTCTCTGAGAAGAACTCTGAGATTTTGAACCCTTTTCATTTATGACCCTTCCATGTTGTCTATGTGCTTCATTTGTGTTGATGATGGTTTCAAGGTCTACAACTAACACTTCTTCAGAGTCATTATCATTGTTTCATTTTTCTCCATATAAGTATTTATCTATGAAGCGTTGAAACCTACATAAGCCATATGATTCATAAAATGTTGTTGAGGGTCAAACCCCTTCACTAAATCTGCCAATTTTAAATTATACTGGTCAAATTGAATTGTAAATTCGTCAATTCTTGGAGCACTTCTTAATGTAATCTTGCCAACTTTCCATGGAAATACAATAAATTGTTTTTTCTTTCTTTGAAGAAGAAATTATCTTATAATATGTATTATCTACAAATTTATATCATGAATATCTTATCAGATACATAAAATGAGAGATAGGTTGGGTCTTCCCGAGAGAAATAAACTTTGATTATGTTGTATTGTTCATTTGATTCAAAGTTTCCTCTTTCATCTAAAAATGCCACTGCCTCCAACAACAATCTTGAAGTATTATTTCTGAACATGAGTTTTTTGAAAGCAGAAAGAAAAGAATCATAAACTTCATAAAAGTGGTACATCACTTTCTACTTCAACGGAGCAAGATACCAAGTATGAACTAGGTCTGTTTTAGAATCAACTTGACTTGACAAGTTCAATCCTTGAAATACATGACAATATACAATAGCGAAGACCAAATATGCAGACATGTAGAATTTCTTATATTTCTTGAAATTTGACAGCTGAAATGATATCTCAGAAGATATAATTTTAGACCAATCGAAAAAAAAATCCCTTGAATCGAATAATACAAAATGTAAAGAGCCAAACGAGGGACAATAGTGGTTGACTCATGTCCTAGTACCCTAGCAATTAGCCAAGCCATTTCTTTATAAGGTGTTGTAAATAGACAGATCTAAATCACAAATAAATCCTATGGCTTTGTGGTTGGGTTTTCGAGACATTGAGGCAATAGATCCCTACCATTGCTTTTAGTGTTGCTGAAATCTTTGGCTTGGTTGACGTTAAGGTTGTTGTTGGCTTTGGTAACTTGAGCATTTGACTGAAGGTTGATGGAGACAGAGATATTGGGGACCGTCCATTCAATTTAATAATTCTCTGATATTTTTCGTAATTTTCTGCACACCATAACACTAAATCCTTTGCATCAAAGACCTCTGGAACACATTGTTGATGCCCAAAAGTGCAATGTAGGGTACCTGCATGCAAATTGCTTGCAATGCCTTATTATTTATGTATAATTAATAATATACTAAAAAGGTGGTACCCCCTCATGTGAATTATGATGAAGAATAGCTCTTTTTATCTCAGCACTCATGACTACCTTGCATAATCTCTCTAAGTTTCTAAATGTTCTCCATGGAAAATTGGAAATTGGTTGGTTATGTGCAAATTGAGTTGAGTAAATTAAAGGGTTGTGTAATGTCCCTCCTGGTTACTATTACTACACTTGTTTTTATCCTTTTATCATGACTTTGGGTATCACTATATTACGATTGGTTTGCATATGGTAAAGGTTCAAGCTTCAACTCTCACACACATTGTTCATTTTTATGATGGTGGACAATAGTTATGTTATTATTTGAGGGAAATTCGACCCTTACAATTTGGGATTTGTTAGACATATGGTATTATGTTCATATTATATGATATGTTTAATGTGGGTGATGAGGTGATCACCTTTTTCTAGCAATGGATATGAAATATGGTGTTAATTTTGCATACAACAAAGTGGTAAATCGTTGTTTAATTTGGAAAATTGTGGCCTTATATGGTGTGCTATGCTAATGTTTTGGGGCCAGTGTATGGCACGCTCGTACTTGGGTTGGTGTTCATTTATGTTGGAAATGACGTGCAATTATTGCACGTTGCTCCAACCATACCCCCGAGGCCGCCACCCTCTTTGGTTTACATTGTGTTTGGCTTGGGTTGTGGTTACTCCATGTTGCTCGGCTATTGGAGAAAATAACAAAGTCGTTGGTTTTCCTTTGCGTTTTCCACAATGGGTATGAGTTTCTTATCTTCCATTCATTGTGCACTCTGCTCCAAGGTAGAATAGATGGTTGGCTCTTAGATTTTGCTTACTAGGTGCTTGCTTTCTAAAGTTATAGTGGCAAATATGTATGCGTTGTCTGTGCAAGTTGGTTGGCATGCTAAAAATGGTTTATGGCTCCTTTCAGTTGAATTTTTGGGTTATGGTTGCGTAAATGATATTGTTGTCCCCTGTTATAGTTGAGCACTCTGATTTTGGGGTTTGTTGATAATAGATTGGTTACAATACTCCATTTTTTAGACTGGTTATGGTAACTATGGTATGTTATGACTCTTGTTCGGGTTTACCTCCATTAATAACAATGGTGTTTTGGTTGTGATGGGTTGTGCTTCTTGATGTGCCACATAGTCATAGGTGAATTTTTTGCCTTTGTTATATATTTCCCTATATGAATTGTTATGTTCGAACTATGGGTGTCATTTGCGACCCTGTGTGATCCGAGGGAACTATTGTTATAAATGAAATGGAGAAATAAGGTTTTGGTTTCTCCCCTAGTACCGACCACGACCTCGTCTGAATTTTTGTGATAGTTGGTTGGGTGAATGCGAATATTGATTCTCATTCTATGATTGGTTGTTGGATGGTGGCACTATCGAAATTCCTCCCACGATCTTGAATGTATACGAGGGTAATTGTTTGGTGGCACTTTAGATTTGACTGTCATAGTTTGTAATGATGATGTTAGAGTTTTGGTTGTATAAACTCCATTAACTAATGCTCTCTCCCTATGGTCAAACCCAACCCCCTTTGGCTAGATGGTTGTAAACACATGTTGGGGATTTAATTTGAGTTTGGTTCTGATTGAATAGTGGGTAAACATGTTACTTGCATCATTGGTTGTGTGTTACCTATGATATTTGTTATCAATTTTTATTGGCGGATCACTGATGAATAAAGCCACTAGACCTTTGAACCCAATATGTCATATGATAAGCATTACAGGGTTGACATTAACCTTATGTCGAATTGTGGTTGGCATAGATTTCACTCCATCATGCCCTTATTTGGTATGTGTTTTGTTACTGGGATCATTCTGTTATTAAGTAAAATATGAAACTAAAAGCCTACAATTAAAAGGAAACAATTTTTGCAGTGATTGAAGATGGTTGTAGTGGTTTTATTTTAATGCTATGATGTTAAACGTGCAAAGTTGAAGATGACCTATATGGTTGTATAATTCCTACATAAATGGGTTTATGTTAAATATTTTATAATGTTTAATTAAATTAAACATAAGAGTCATTTGAAGATTTTCAACCTCTCCTTGTTATATAACCTTTAAGTTATGTTATTTTATGTGGAAGTTAAATGGTTTGTATTGGTTCTTCTCGGCCCTACCTGTTGGTTGGATTTATTGTGCRTTGGATGTTAGACAGTTCTTTGTGCCTTCGCTCAAGTAATAGATATCTGTGTAAAGGAAAAGGAAATCTGGAAATTGTGGGGTGRCAGTTCTAAGGCTTTTTATATTTTTGTTTTTTGGGACAGTTGGGTCTTGAGTTTGAATGTTGAACATAGGTTCTTTTGGAATATTGGAAGTGATGATTTGAAGATAATAAATGATAATTCCTSAACATAACAACAATCATCTCATTCCCAACCATTATATCACTTTTCACTTATTACAAGCCCCTCACTTTCCCAGATACATTTAAATTTTCCATTTCTGTTGTTGTGAATTTCGTTAGAGTAAAAGGGGTTTTAAAAGGAAGAAGTTGGGCATTGATTGGTGTTTGGATGTTAGTGTGATTGTTTTCTGAAATTGCTTGAACAATACTCATGGTGTTCCCAGCCATTATACCACTTTACACTCATTACAATCCCCCCATCTTCCCAATAGCGATGTTCACTCCTTGTTCGGACATCAATCAATTGGTAATTTTATGGATGGATTGCATGTGCTTCTGTGGTAAATGATAAGAGCTAACGTTTGGTAGATTTAATGCATGGATTATTAAGAAATTTTCATGACATGTTTTGAACTATTGGTTCAGGATGAGATTTTTCAACAGAGGCAGTAATGGTAGAGGTAACAAAGGTAGGGGAAATTGGCAGAGGGGTCACAAAAGACCTCAGTTCTCTATACATTTTGATGTTGACCCCCATGAATTGAACCATATTTTCCAAGCTGGGTTCTACAACCTATTAGGCCAAGGGATCCTCCAACCCCAACCTGAAAGACCACCATTCCAAGCACATCAGAACCTTTCTAGTTTCCCAGTCCCTCCTCATGTATCTATGTGACCAGAACCGCTTGCCAAAATTGGTTGGAAAGAGATTTTCCACCAGCCTGTTGTTCACCACCATGGTTGGCCCACTACATCATTGTCATTACCCCCTCCACCACCAAAAAACCAACTTTTCCAAGCTGAGCCTATTGTCTCACCCGTGGAGTCATCACATGCCAGTAAGAGATTAAAAACAAATGTACCTGAGCCTGTGCAAGATAAGGGAAAAGGAGTATCCACTCACTCTAGCTCATCCAAATATTTTGCCAAGTCTCGCCTTCATCTTAAGGATGATTGTTCTCATGTCATTAGTGCCAATCAACCTCAAGGCTCTAACCAGTCAAAGGCTGCCACAGAGAAATCAAAAGGGGACAACAGTGAGAAAAGGCCTAATGCCTCACATAGTAAATATGGATTTTGATGATTGAGGTTGTTTTACATGTTGAAGATAGTATTTTTATTTTGATAAAGTTTTGAACAACAAGCATATATTTGATACTATTTTGGACGGCAACATTCATGAGCATTTTTTATTGGACAACTTGGATATGATGTTATTTTTGGGGACATGATTATATTGCATTCTCTTGATATTTATTATTCGAGTATGTATATATATATATATATATATATATATATATATATACATCAAAGGGATGTATGGGGTCTATGAATAGGGTTTCCCTAGCCACAGACCCTTCATTTGTTTCTCACCTGCGACCGGCTGTGGATTAGCATGTGGCCTCCCACGCTCCATAGTCTCATTCCCTTTGGCACTTCTCTCTTTCTTCAGGGATTTTCTTCCCGGTAACTTGCGTGGTGGATCCTTCCTCTCTTACATCTCCCCCTCGTTAAAGGCTCGGGATCTCTCTGGTGGTTGGTGGTGGACAACAACTCTTGCAGCCGCTCTCTATGTGTGTTGTGTCTTCTTCCCAGATCTTACTCCAGCTCAGAAGGCATTATGTGCTCGAATTCGGCCCTCTATCAAGTGATTTTTTGATCACAATGGTTACTTCTCCCTCTCCGGGTGGTAGCTAGTTGTTGCATCCATCCTTGGGGGCACGACCACGGTTCCTTTTCCCATATCTAATCTTATGAGGTGAATCCAATGGTCCTATATCATAGTAAGGTTGGTGGTCCTTCCTCCATGGGTGCGGATCTGGGGTTGGATCTTGAGGTGTTTTCTACTATTTTGTTTTGGGCTTCTGATTTGCGGTTCTTATCTCGGGTTACTTTGGTTGTTCAGGGTTTGATCTATGCTTAGATCCAGCTCCTATTGGTGGATTTCGATGTCTCCTTTCCTCCATATGTCATGGTTTGTGCCATAGCTTTGAGGTTATGTCTTGGGCGTGCAGTTTTTTTCTTGACCATATGGCATTTTGCGGTCCTGTTGAGAGGGCATGCATATTTTGGTCTCTTGCTCATCGAGGTCTCCATCGATGATTGTTGTCTTCTGGGATTGTCGTTATGAGGATTACATACCTATCTGACTTGGTCCTTCCAGTCACTTGGGTTTGTTTGGGATTGCATATCTGGGTCCTTACTGTTTTGAGCTCTCTTGTTTGGGGGTTTTTTCCAGCTCAGTTAGGGTTTATTACCCAGTTCATTCTTGTACTTTCTACTTTTTGGCATCTCAGCCAATTATTTTTCCCCTTGGGATCATTATACCCATGCTTGGGTGGTGCTATATGCACCTACAAAATGTAATTTGGTTCTCTCCAGATGAATAGAATTACGCTTTTTTCTGAGCAAAAAAAATTATATATATATATATATATATATATATATATGAAGCAGAAGTTACAAGGAGATGTTTTGAATTAAATGATTTGAATATTTGTTATTATAAAAAGAAATAAATGGGATTCATAAGGGGTCCCACCTATTTAGTTATTATTTAAAACCCTTATTTATATATTATTATTATTTATTTGTCTCAAACTAATTAGTTAAGTTAATTTGACTTAACTAAAGAAAGGTAGTTCAACTACCATAACTTATTAAGGAAGAAAAAAATCTCAGTCAAATGAAGAGACAAAGGGAGATAATGGAAGAAGAACTACAGCCATAAGGTATGTTCTATACTAGTGAGATACTTTCAACTTTCATTCATTCTAAGTTTACTAGAAAGCTTAATCCTCTTGATGACAACAGGGTCTTATTGAAGGCAACAAGATTCAAAAACCGAATCACATATTTCAACAGCTTGTTTTAAAGGTGTATGATTTATCTTTGATAGTCTGTGTAGTTTTGTTTGTGCATGAATTGAGTTTCATGACCGATAAAGAATATCTTCCATAGTCAAGTGACAACGTTTTTGTAGCATGCTAATCCAAATCTTTAGCTTCGATTTTCTTCTTTATTCTTAGAGTCTTTTTGTATGGTGCCCATCGAAGGCTTCTAAATTTGATTTTGGTCCCTACCCTCACAGGGGTTTGTAGAGAGAACTCATTTTTGTATCTCATAATGAAATAAATGAAAAATCTTATTACTGTTTCAGTCTCACACATGTGTTTTAATGATTTGGTTCATTCTTTTTCTTTGATCTCCGTATATACGTTTGTATAATTTGTGTACACATTCTTGTAACTTTGTTTAAAGTTTACTTATTTTTAATTTATGTATACAACACATAAAAACCATCCTTGGTCCTTTGGAATTAATACTTGTGAAATAAGCGATTGTTTTTTAGGTTATAAACCCCGGGTAACATTCCCAACTATCTTGTCTTAGCCCGACAAGATCTGAAAATTCTTGAGTAAGGTTTTCAATACCTTTTCCTCAACATGTGCCCCTGCCTTGGCGATCCTATATACCCAGACTGTAAGGTACCAGATCTATTATAATAGCCGAAAACAAAAATATTGCAGAGAATAACAATAGAACAACACAATAGATGAAACCAAAACACCAAAATAATACCTTTATTGATAGGAAACAATGTTCACTTGCCTCTTCGAGGGGGAAGCCTCCAGCAAAGCAACGCTCTATTACAATAATTCTCAAGAAAAAACTTTGCATGCCATCAAATCCTATTTATACTAAATATATCTACCATAAGAATAATCTAGAGGAAGAACTTCTAGAAGCGAAAGCTTCTATTAGGTCTTCTTACATTTGACTTATGCGTCCTTATTAATAGGCATTATTAATATTGGTATTTATTACATGGAAAAGATATTATTCTACCTACATGAGGGGTTAGGGAGGTTAGGTCCCTAACATGTCCTCCCCCTTGAAAATAGTCTTGTCCTAAAGGCTTGAGATGAGGAAATTGTTGCAGAATGGTAGTTGACTCCCAGGTGGCATCTGTTGGAGTGGTATCTTTCCATTGTACTAACACTTCCTTGATGGTGCGATGATGGAGACGGCTCTCACGCTGGTCCAAAACTACTTGTGGCTGCAACCAGATGAAGCCTTCTTCATCCAAATCAAGGAGGTTGGTTTGAGTTTGACACTTAGTTCCAAACACCTTCTTTAAGCATGAGACATGAAAAACAAGATGGGGCTTAGAATGACTTGGCAACACTAACTAGTAGGCGACCAGTCCCATGCGCTTGAGAACTATATAAGGACCATCAAATTTAGGCGTTAATTTTTGACAATGTTCATCCTTGAGTGAAGTTTCCTTATAAGGTTGCAGTCGAAGAAACACCTGGTCCCTTTCAGTAAATTGACATTTGGAATGACCTTGATCCGCTTGTTGCTTCATGCGATTATGATCCATTACCAAATTCTCTTTGGGGGAACAAGGAATATCCTCTCGAACTGTAAGAGTTTTCTCAACCGCCTGAACCTTTGGGCATGTATGAGAGAACTAAAGGTGGATTTTTTCCATATACTGCTTCAAAAGGAGGCATGCGAGTAGTTGTATGGTAAGAAGTTTTGTACCATAATTCAGCTAGTGGTAACCATTGATCCCACTGATTTTGCCTCTCATATGCAAAACACCGCAAATATGTTTCTAAACACTTTTTGACAACTTCAGTTTGGCCATCAGTCTGAGGATGATAGGTGGTGTTGAGATGCAATTGGGTTTTCTGTAGCCTAAACAATTCTTGCCAAAAATTGCTGGTGAAAGTGGGATCTCTGTCAGAAACAATAGAATGAGGCATACCATGAAGCTTGAAGATACGATCCATGAAAAGTTGAGCCACGGTGGAGGCAGTAAATGGGTGTTGAAGAACGCATAAATGAGCATACTTGGAAAGATGATCAACTACCACCATGATGACTGACTTATTGCCCGATTTAGGTAAGCCAACAATGAAATCCATAGAGATGTCCCTCCAAATAATGAGTGGAATCGGAAGCGTTTGTAGTGTGCTACGGGCTTTGACTGTTTCTCCCTTGTTGCGTTGACAAACATCACATTCTTCCATGAAAGTGTGAACATCATGTTTCATACCATCCCAGAAAAAAAGAATGTTTGACCCTGTCATAGGTTTTGGTAAACCCTGAGTGCCCAATTGTGGGTGTAGCATGAAGCTCAAAAAACACTGTGGATTTGAGTTGTGATTGTTTACTTAAATATAGACAGCCTTTGTAGTGAAGCTCATCATTGTGCCAAGAGTACCCTGGGGAAACTGGAGAATTGGCTTGCAATTATTGGATCATACGCGAAATTTTGGGATCTTGCAGCCATTCCTAGCGAACAACTTGGAGCCAATATTGTACAATGAAGGAGAGGGAAAAAAAGGACCATTCATCTTCATATTTTCTTGAAAGAGTGTTAGAAACCACATTGTGTTTGTCTTTCATGTAAATGATTTCGTAATCATATCCAAATAGCCTAGTCACCCATTTTTGTTGCTCTGGGGATGAAAGACGTTGCTCCAGAAAATACTTGAGACTATGATGTTATGTCTTAATTTGGAAGCATTGCCCCAATAGATAAGGGTGCCAAAGATCCACTGCATGAAAAATAGCCAACATTTCCTTTTCATAGATTGATTGGCCCAAATGTCGCTTTGACAGTTGTTTGCTTGTAAAGGCCAAAGGTTAACCATCTTGCATAAGGACTGCTCCAATTCCTCTCCCAGAAGTATCACATTCTAGAACAAAGGTCTTTGTGAAGTCAAGAAGGGCCAGGATAGGAGTGTTGCACATAGCCTCCATCAAGGATTGACAGGAATGATCAACAATTGTAATCCAAGTGAAAGAATTATTTTTAAGGAGAGCAGTGAGAGGCACCACAATATTTCCATAATTTTTAACAAACTTGCGATAATAGCCTGTTAAACCTAGAAAACCATGCAAGATTTTGAGAGTCTTAGGGCAAGGCAAATCTTGCATAGCTTCAATCTTCTTAGGATCCACCCTGACACCCTCCTTGCCAACAATATGACCCAAGTACTCAACTTTTGAGGCTCCAAAAGAACATTTAGATTGTTTGATGAAAAGTTGGTGCTAAGAGAGTAGATGAAGAACTCGATCCACATGAGCAAGATGGGTTGTCCAATTTTTTCTATAGATGAGAATATCATCAAAGAAAACTAAGACAAAATGATGGAAGACATGATTCATGAGGCTTTGGAAAGTGGAGGGAGCATTACTCAAGCCAAGGGGCATGACCAAGAATTCACAGTGGCCCTCATGGGTTCAAAATGCAATCTTAGGAATGTCTGCCTCTTTCATATGTATCTAGTGGTAGCCAGACCAAAGATCAAGTTTAGTAAATAACTTGACACCACTTAATTCATCCAAGAGATCATCAATGTCAGGAATGATAAATTTGTCTTTGATGGTGAGTTTGTTGAGGGTGCGAAAGTCAGGGCACATGCACCAAGAGCCTTATTTCTTAAGTACCATGATCACATGAGAAGAATAGGGGCTAGTACTGGGATGAATAATGCCTATGGCAAGAAATTCTTGAACAATTTTCTCAATTTCATTTTTCTGGGCAAAGGGATGACGATAGGGATGAACATTGGGAGGAATGTTGTTGAGGATGAGGGGAATGGAATGATCATGAACACCATTGGAAGGAGGAAGGCCCTGGGGAGTGGAAAAAACAACTTGATGTTTGGAGAGGACAGGTTGGAGGTTAGGATGCACATAGGGTGTCTCAATGGCTTGAATGGAATGTAGTTGTGCAATAATGTCGGAATGACCTTTTTTTAGGAGATTTTCCATGCGATGGGAACTGATGATGTAAGGGGAACTGACTGTGATTCCTTGGAACTTATATTGTTGGCCCTCCTGGTTGAATTGCATGGTTAATTCCTTAAAATCCATGAGAATGGGGCCTAGAGTCCTTAACCATTCGACACCCAACACAATGTCACAACCACCCATGTCGATAGCAAACATATGAGATTTCATGTGGTACTGAGCAATTTGGAGACACACAATTTCACATCACCCCCCACATTTCATGGACCCGCCATTGGAAATCATGATTTGAGAGTTGTTGACTACTCAAATATAGCAATTAGTTTCTTGGGCAATGCGGTGATGAATAAAATTATGTGTGTTGCCACTGTCAACCAGGATGATGACCTTCTGATGCTTAATGTAACCAATTAGCTTGAGGGTTTGGGGAGCAGAGAAGCCAGTGACAACATTCAAGGAAATGACCAGTTCAACTTCTGGGGGTCTGAGGGTTGAGTCAGGTCAGTGGGTTCAAGTGACTCGACTAAAGGGGGAGCCTCAACCTCTTCTTCATAAACATCCTCAGAAATGACCATAAAAAGGTTTTGTTCCTTACACTTGTGCACAGGAAAATATTTGTCATCACAATTATAAAAAAGGCCCTTGAGTTGGTGTTCAACCATTTCTGCCCTGGTCAATTTATAGATCTTTAGTGGAGTGGAAGGAGGAGCGAGAGTGACGGGTTTAGGGCGAGGAATAAAGGAGGGTTTTTTGGTTTGAGAAGAGACAAGATGTTGTGTTTCCTTATCTCTTTTAGTAGCTTCCACCCAAATCTAGGGGAGAGCCATGAGGACATGGGCATGATCTCCTCCTTGAGGCCACTGATAAAGCATTCTCGGAAAAAAATCATTATACATGCCCTCTGTGCAGAAAGCTAATCTCTCAAAATCAGTTATAAAGTCTTCCACTATGCCAGATTGTTTCAACTTTGTGAAAAGACCTAAATGGTGGGTGTCAGTGTGAAAGCATGCATAAAGCTCTGCAACAAATTATGTCCAAGCCAATACCCTTGGCAGGAATTTTTTCTCCATTGGCAATGTTCTTAATCTAGATGGATAACACCATATCGGTGTTTGGCCAACTCATCTGTAATGTCGTACAAAGAGAAATAATGTTCCATTTGAGTTACCTAGCCGATGGGATCTGAGCCATCAAATTTGTTCACATCCACTCGCGGAAGGCGTAGGTCACGCTGAAAGTGATGGGGCTAAAAATTTTGGGAATTGGAGGAAGTTTCACCTTCGGGGTGCAAAGGTGGGTCAGAGGAGCTAAGGTCTCTAGTAATATTCAGCTTGGCGCAAATATGGGAACCGAAGGATTCAAGTTGGGTAGAGAGGTCATGTTTCAGGGTTTGAATTTTTGTGTCTACGGTGGAATGAATTTTTTTATTGATGGTGGTAATATTGGCACTAAGTTGTCGCACTTCCTTCTGGGCGTCTACAAAATCAGTTGACAAGGTATTGAGGTGGGCTTCAAGGTCTTGGCTACGGGTGTGGGCCAAGATGAAGGGGGGAACCAGAAAAGGGGTGGGTGGGACCACACAAAAAAGGGGTTATGGGTGAAGGGTATCACGACAATCAGAGTGATGAGGGGAATCCAATGGGGTAAGTCCCAAATAAGGGGGTCGGAAGGGGGTCGGGTCCACGAAAATAAAAATAAAAATAAATAAATAAAAATGTTGAAAAACGATAGGTATGACTGCGATCAGGGCGAAGAGAGGAATCCAATGGGATAGGGCTCAAATAATGGTGTAGGAAGGATCCATACTTTTTTTTTACTCCTGCGGAGTTATACTCCGATATGAAGAATACTGCAATGTTGAAAGGCCCTAATTCTTAATAGGAAAAAATGTGTAGTAATTTCGCAACCAGAATGCAGGAGGCAAAGTTGCACGACAATAGATATTGTCTATTCTGTTTTTGTTTCCATCCCAAGGGTTAGGGTATTCAGGGTTTCTACATACCAGGGTTTTTCATGCGATATAGCTCTCTGATATACGTGCGAGGTCCAACAGTAATACTCAGCCCAATATCTTAGGGCACCAACTAAGGATGCTAGACCGTGCCCTTGACCATACTGCCTGACTACCAAGGTACCAAAGAGTATCTTCCCGAGTGTTGTTCTTGGTGGAACTATAGTAGTCAGGTGGCCAATTGGTTTATCTATGGAGGGCTTTAGGATATCTAGGTCGATCCATATACATGTGATATCTGATGCACTACCACTTGAAGGGGTACCAACAGGGGTTACAAGGGTGGCCAACAATGTGCGCTTAAGTACCACTTGTAGTTCCTACGTGTATGCTTCCCTGACCATGTATTTATGCATTGAATGATAGATCTTTGTAGCTTTAAGATGTTGGAACACGTCTCTACCCTAGAAAAAAAAATAACCCACAATTTTATGTCAAGGAAAGTGTTATGATACCACTTGTAAGGTACCAAATCTATTATAATAGCCAAAAACATAAATATTTCAGAGAATAACAATAGAACAACACAATAGATGAAACCACAACACCTCCAGCAGAGCAACACTCTATTACAATAATTCTTAAGACAAAACTTATCATGCCATCGACTCCTATTTATATTAAATCTATCTACCACAAGAACAATCTAGAGGAAGATCTTCTAGAAGCAGAAGTTTTTATTAGGCCTTCTTACATTTGACTTATTCGTCCTTATTACTAGGCCTTATTAACATTGGCCTTTATTACATGGAAAATATATTATTTTACCTACATGAGGGGTTAGGGAAGTTAGATCCCTAACAGAGACATCATTATCATTATTTTCTTCATGCAATAACGAAGAACAGTTTTTGTAGGCTATCAACTAATGGTTTTTGGGGTCTTCCATGCAAATGTATTCAATGTATCACCATAAAATCTTTCTCGTCTTCTCTCCATCATTCTTAAGAGTTGGTGAAGAATGGACAGTCTTTCTATAATTACGAAATAATTTGTTTTTGTATTAACCACTGGAGCTCTTATTTCAAAAGAATGATTTGCCAAATTTAATTTGAATTTATGAAATTAGTCTCGAGGAGTACGCCATTAGTAACAGTCCTTTTGTACTTAACCATTTGTCATTTCACATAAGATATGCATTAGATGCTTTTTTTTTTTGGTTCATGTGACAAGGAGTGAGGACTCATGGCGGAGCAAAGGAAAAGAAAGTATAAAAGAATTTGAATGAAAGAAGTTTGCTTCCATGACTTTGTGAAATATTTCAAAATATGACTAAGTATTGGATGGCGGGCGAACATAAAAAATAACTTTTCGAAGTGGTGAAACGAACTCCACTTCTGCGGTTGAAAATTGTTTGAAAATACTAAGTGCTGGAGCATTTAGAATTATGAAATAATGCTAAGTGCCATGGAGTGGATGGACGGATTTGTGAATACAAGTTAAATAAAAAGTTACATGCCCGCGAGTCCACCGTTCTGTGAAGAGCATAAAAAGGCTAAGTGTTGGTGTAGTTTGTAGGCAGCGGAATATGGCAGTGTATTTTGAGGGAGGCATAGATTAAGGTGGGATTCGTAACTCCGCCATGGATCAAAATTTTTCTAAGTATGGAATTATAATACAAGAGAGAGAGAGAGAGACTTGTGACTTAGAGAATTTTAAGGTCAACACCTCCTTTCAATTCCCTCCATGTTAGGTTACATTCACCAAATGCAACTAACTAAATTTAAGTTTATTTATTGAAATTGAATCATATTTGTCTCTTTAATGTAGACGTGATTGGTAACTAAAGATTAGATTGGTTTATATATAATGTTTTTAAATTTATATATACGATGGTGGTGGTGGTGGTTAACATTCACCGAGATCAAAATTGGTCTATCAGATCTTAAGAAAAGTAAGAGATTACTTGAATTTATTTAAAATGTTTTTTCGATACTTGAAAAGCATTAAGAGAAGCGTTCCAAGATCACTAAAGTTTTTATGACTTATAAGGTTAGGAAGGTTGGTATTGTGACAAATATTTTGAAATTGACATCTAATTTGTGTATACGTAGGACACTCTAGGAGAAAACGCTTTTCATTTTCAACTCTCTTGGCATCACAAAGGCGACATATTCTTTCCTGCCATGGTGTTTTGGGGACTGCCCAATGCCCAGTTTCACTATGTAGCTCACAGAAATTAGTTCTTATTTTAACAATATTGATTCTCTTCTTTACACTAGTCAAAACAGAGAGACACTTTTGATATTCAATATTAGGGTTAACCACTTCCTTATAATATCTTAATTTTCTTTTATCCTTTAATTCTTTATCACACCATAGATTCTTCTTAAATTTAGCTTGTACAATATTTTTGATATCGTCCTTATTCTGCAGAATAACTTCTTCTTTTATTCCCCAATGATTTAGCCAAGACTTGACATCATTATGCCATCCACGCTTTAGCCGTTGGTGATTTTGGATAGAGCTTGAAGCAATTTTGGAGAGCCTCTTGTCATCCATGTTGTTTATCTTGTTCTTGTCCATTAAGTACATAATCATAGCCATGCTCTCAATTGGGGAAAGGCTCACTTTTATGAGGAGGAATATATCTTTATTCTTGAATTATATTATTGCGGAATATACGAATATGTCATTAATAATATCGATAATATTAAAATTATTACTACATCTAAATTTAAGGAGAATTTGTGGTGTGATAAAGAATTAGAAGATAAAAGGAAATTAAGATACTACAAGGAGGTAGTCAACTCTAATTTAGAAAATCAAAATTATCTCTCAGTTTTGACTAGCACACAGAAGAAAATCAATATTGCTAAAATACAAACCAACTCCCATGAGCTACATGACAAAACTAGGTGTTGGACAATTCTCAAAATACCGTGGGACGCAAGAATTTGTCATCTTTGTGACACTAAAAAGGTTGAAGATGAAAATTATTTTTCTCCTAGAGTGCCCTATGTATACCCATATTAAATCACAATTTCAAAATATGTGTCACAATACCAACCTTCCTAACCTCCTAAATCATCAAAACTATGGAGATCTTGAAATGCTTCTCTTAATGCTTTTTGAACATAAAAATAAAATTTTAAAGAAATTTAAATAATCTCTTACCTCTTTAAAGGTTATAAATAAATTCTAATCTTATTGAAAATTAATCATTATCATTATAAATTTAAATTAATTTTTTTTAATTATAAATATAAATTAAAAATAATATTTATTTATTTTTTTCTCTTTTTCAAATTTTACCAATCTTATTAAAAAACAACTATAATCGTAAACTATTCCCACTGATTTTTTTTCACTTCCATGAAATAAATGATAACTAAGGTCCACATTGTTTTTCTTTACCATTTTAAATGGTCTTTTTCTACATAATGTTTTCATTTGTTTAATATTTTTTTGTTAATGGACTTCTACATAATCTTTGTTATTTGATTTAATAAAAAAAAAATATTATTATAATTATATATATTAATTAATTTAATTTAATAAATTTTAATAAAAAATAAAAATATTAACTTTGTTCATTATTATGATATTTATTTAAAAAATATTAAATATAATATTTTAATATAATAAACAAATTTATAATATTTATTTAAAAAATATTAAATATATTATTTTAATATAATAAAATTTTATGCAAAAATATCAATATAGTTAAAAAATATTAAATACATTATTTAATATAATAATTTTTTTACAAAAATATCACTATCTCACTTGGCCAAATAACTAAACATTTAAAAATTATATTGATTAATTTAGATAATCAAAACCTACTAATATTATCTAATATCATATTTATAATAATAGAATCATCCTTTAAATTGTCTCTATTTATTAATTTAGGTTATCAAAACTTACTAATATCATATTTATATAATATAATCATCTTCAAATTCTCTATGCGAACAAGAATCAAACTTCAAGTTTAGTTGAAATAGGAATATGATAACTAAATTTTTTAGAATAATAATAAAAAAATTCTAAGTAAAAAGTAAGTATTTTTATTAAATTATTTATAAAATTAATGGATTTATCTATCTATACTCATATTAGATTTTAATTTAAAAATATTTGTTATATTATGGACTTTTCTAACTTCCTAAGTCATTAAAATTATGGTGATCTTGGAACGCTTTTCTCAATGTTTTTTGAGCATAAAAATACAATTTTAAAGAAATTAAAGTAATCTCTTACATTCTTGAGGTCCTATGGACCAATTGATCTCACTGGACGTTAATCATCATCATCATCATAATTGTAATTTTATATTACATTACATGAGATGTTTGTATTATTCCAAAAACTTTTACAATTTCTACATTTCTATTTATTTTATAACTTCTTCTTCACAATATTTCATATATTTTAGTAAATAAATTAATTATATATATATATATATATGAGGGTTGAAGTTGATAAAGATTGTGTTGGGCATTTTGGGGGTCTGCGACTAGGGTTTCCTCAACCGCAGACCCTCCCCACCCTGTGTTCTCTTCTCCCTTCCGTCGACAATCTACTCTTTGTTTGCTATGAGGATCATCCTCAGACCATCCTAGTTGTGTCCGCGTCGAATCGATTGGAGCATATGGGAGCTCTATATTCTCCTAGCCATAGATCATATGCAAGGGGGGGTCTGATGCTCGCGCCATCATTTGAGGGGTTGTTCGTTTTCCCTTTTTTTTCTGCTTGGCTTCTTATTGACTGAGGGGATCCGTTTCCTGTTGAGCTTCCTGTGGTGCTGCCTTTGATGTCGGCGGCCAGATTATATGTCCTCCATGGGTGCGGACCTGGAGCTTCCTAGCTCTTTCGATCTGCTCTCTACATCAATCGCACCCTTCTAGATTGATCCATAGAGGCCAGATAAGGGTGCAGATCTGGATCAGGTGTGATGTAGATTGGTTGGTTACTCATGTTGTGTGTATCATGGCGGTTTTCTATGGGCATGGAGTTGGTACTCTTCAGATCGAGTTCTTCTTTATTCTCGGACTGCCTCCTCGGATCTTCTTGGCGCCTCTTATGTTGTCTACAAGGGTTTTTGATCCTCTATCTCCTCAACCTCTAGTTTGTGTGGAGACATTTTCTTGAAGTTTTCTGAGGGTTTGGCCCTCACCATGCCATCCCTGTTGGTTTGTTCAGGGATTGATGCAAAGTCAGGGCCTTCTCTGTGTCTTGTTGTCTGGGATCCCTTGCACCCCCTTCTTATCTGTGTTGTGAAGTGTCTACTTGGGTTTTTCTGCTCCAATATGGTAGGGTCTACTTAAGATCTTTTGAGGTCCATCTCACGGGCGTGTAGTGCTGATTTTGACTGGTAGGGTCAGCGCTTTGAGGTCTGTTTTGGGCGTGCGGGTTATGGGTCTCCTTCTCTGAGGTTGTATTCTCTCTTGTGGTTCCTTTGGATCCTGTTCTTGATGGGGTTTATTTGCCACTTTGGCCTAGTCCATCCAGGTTCTCTTCATTCTATGTTTTCTATCGTATTTTAGGTTGTATTTTCTTGAGGCCTCTTAGCATATATCTGCCTACATTTGGGTTTATTCCTAGCTCCTTATTTGGTACATCCTTCGTGGATCTTACTTTGGGCCATTTCTGGCTTCTAACACTTCTCTCTGTTTACCCAAATATTGGGCATGTGCTACCAGCACCTGCAAAATGTAATTTGGTTCTCTACAAATGAATAGAATTACACTTTTTTTCCGAGGAAAATAAAATATATATATATATATATATATTTAACATTCCAAAAACTCTTATACTCTATATTTCTATTTATTTTAGTCCTTTTCACTAGGTTTTCTTTCATCATCTCACAATAAGTTTTTATATCATCAACTCAAAAAAAAACCCAAATATAAAGTATTATTCTTCTCTTATTTCTCTCTCACTATATGTTCTTAGGTTTATACATGAAACTAAAAAGAAACCATAACATATTTATTTATTTATTTTTAATTGTAATTGGTGGATTTGTGTTATACAAAGATAGCAAAAAACTTTACAGCAGAAAGAACATACAAAAAGGGATTGATTAGTTGATTACGTATCAAAACAGAGAGGTTGTCCAACATTGCCTCTATAGCTTGGAAACTCTTATGATAAGAAAGTTCCATTCAAAATGATAAGTAAAGTATCTATAGAAAGTGCCTAATATTTTGACTACTATGTAATACATATATAAGACATAAAACTTGAAAGGAAGAAAAACATCATCCTACATGATTTGCTTCTTCAATTGGATCTTTGTCTTTTATGGATTGCTTGGTTAGAACATTAATTTTAGCTTGTTGAGCTTGCTTTAGAACTAAAATTGAGATTGAGACATCAAGTCTACCCTATTGTCGATTGACCATAGAAACAAGGGTCTACTTGAGAGTAGTGAATTCAGCTACCAATATTGAAATTCATCATTTATGGGTGAGTATATGTTCATAATTATTTCTTCAGTGGGATTGGAGGTTACTCCTTGAACCCCTAAATTTCCTCTCAAATCATCGAATAAAATGCCCTACTTTTCAAGAGTCTTAGAATGTGGCCTAAGGTCCCTTTTGGTTTCCCTAAGTTTAGTGTAATCCATAACCTTTGTTGGCATGTTTTACAGGAAGAGTGTGCTTGTCAATGATGGAAAGGACAACAACGACGATGGAAAACAGGAAAAGCGTAAGCTTAGGGTGAGAAGCCTCAGCAGTCGTCCGATCAAGAAATTGACTGTGTTGATCGTCTAATATTACGGACGTCGGTCATATGAGTGACCATGGGCTTGAGGACTGTTAGAGGATCGTGACCGTCATATCTGCAAGCCAGATCAATGACAGGGATGAATTGTGGAGAGCGAAAGAAGAATTAAACAACTTGCTAGTTCTAATCCCGCAATTGGTCTAGATCGTCAGATCTTATAGCCTCAAAGATCGATGATTGTGGTTGACTCACCAACAACGCACAACTTCAAATTGTGGATTTTCAGTGACGAGTTAAATCACTCATAAGTTATGGTTCTGCAACCATCCTTGATCATTGATCTGCTTCAAGTGTCTACACGACCGTTGGATCACTTTAAGTGGAAGGATAGGATAAGCGGGGCAAAACAGTTGAGAATCCGATTATCTGAATACCCGTCAATAGTCGTATCAACTTAAGTGAAAGGACAGGATAAACAAGGGCTGAGATCTGAGATCTCAATCACCCTAATTTTTGTCAGTCGTCGGATCGAACTAAAAGGAAGGATGGGATAAGCAAAGACGGAGAGCCATTGGATTTAATCCAAGGAAAAGTTGCATCGCAGACAGATCGAGACGTTGATATAAGATCTTGATCAAACAAACATCATTCATTTTGGGTCTAAAGTTATGAGGAGGTTACGCTTCGGAAAAATCTCACTTCAAGAATTTCAAGTTGAGATTTGAAATCCCCGAAGCCCGGAGAGTCGAAGAGCCGAAATAAATTCTCGACTGTCGGATCATCTGAAGCAGATCTCAGTCGTCAAACCGTCCGAAGAAGATCTCAAGCGTTAGATCATCCGAAGTGAATCTGGGCCGTCTGATCCAGAGTGTCATTTTGAGATTTGAAATCCCCGAAGTCCGGAGAGACGGAGAACCGAAACAAAATCTTAGTCGCCGGATCATCCGAAGTAAATCTCAGTCGTCGGATCATCTGAAGAAGATCTCAAGCATCATATCATCCAAAGTGAATCTAGGTCATCTGATCCAGAGTGTCAGTTTGAGATTTGAGATTTCAGAAGTTTGAAGACCCGAAGGAGATCTCAACCGTTGATCGAGAAAGGGGTCGTAGAACCATTGGTCTAGTTGAAAGGTCAAATTCCCGAAGTGGAGGCAGAGCCGTCGATTGAGAAGGAAAGGTGTTTGCAGATCATCAACTCTGGAAGATTGGCGTACAGAGAAAAGCAGGGTTTGAGATTTGAAACTCCCGGAGCCCGAATCACGAAGTAAATCACAGTCGTTGATTTAAGGAGGTTAAATCTGATCTGTAGATCGTGAAAAAACAAATCTGAACCATCCGTTCATGTGAGATTGATGGCCCTGTCGCATTGAGGGGTCAGAACATGCTCGAGTCTTAATTTTTCGTGAGTGGGCCGCAATCAAAACCACGGTATCGCCAAAGGCATATGTGGAGCTCTGTAGTGAATTGTGGGGTGAAAAGTGAATTTCCCTCAAACCACCTTTGGTCGCGCCCACAATCACATGGTCACATGAGAGCATCGCCCAAGGTCACATTAGTGGAAGATTGAGGAAGGAGCTAGCGTTGCTAGGCTCCACATCAGAGGTTATGCATTGAAAAGTCAAAAAAGGCCTCTACGTGTATAATCCAATGACGTTGATCAAACAGAATCTGATCGAAGGGTTGTTGTTTCATCTTGTGATTTAATGATCAGTTATGATTCAGTTACACTAACTAAATCATTGTTCCTGAGAGGTTGAATCATGATTCCTGAGCATTTTTTAGATTCTCGACTTGAGCGTTGAAGATGCGAAGTGTAACGTATGTTGAGAGCAGGAATAAAAGAAAAATGTCGTGACAAAGAGAAGTTTTTGTTTCTCTGTAAAACGTAGTCGAACTGTAAGCAATGAAGTTTACAACATGAACTGAGGGAGTGTTGGCAGCAAGTATATAATTACCATTTTTTATAAAGCTACCTACACAGGGTCTATGAAATTTTACCAATCTTCATAAGCTTTTCTTCAAACGACAGTTGTAAATCGTCGCATTTTACCTATCATCTGTTCATACATTCGTTTTCATGACTAAAAGCATGAAAACTCGCAACTATCGTCTTCGTTCTGTTTTAAATTTTCATTGAAACCATGTCGTTTATGATAAAATTGTGATTTCTGGCTATGGACATGTTGCTCTCATTGTTTATGATCGTTTCAATTTTGAGAATGCCTAAGAAGCTTATGGTTGTTTGAATAAAAGACCCCTATCAATTGGTATTTGATTTTTGTATTAATTTTGGGATTGATGATTAACCATATTTCTTTCATGGAAATTTTTCAATTCTTATGAGTCACCTATCTTTGCAATTAAATTTGGATGCGTGCACAATGTGTTAAGGTACTCTGTCCTAGCATGTACCCAATGCCAAGGTGGCATATGTAGTACCATATACCATCACTCCCGAGTATGGTCTCGGACTTCACGATTTTTCTCCCACGCATTGTGATTAACGCCTCTGCCCACCGTTTGTATTGTCGCAGCATTGTTTTGATGAGACTGGGGCTATGGCCCAGTGGATTTTTACCAAACCCTACCTGTGAGTTATGTGTTGATTCCCCTCCATTTAGCATGGCTCCAATGGTAAGGGTCGAACCAAATGGCGTCCAGACTCTGTTATCGTATGACAACGCTAGGGAGGATCTGGAGAGGAACGGTTGGCGTTTGTTCATCGAAAAATTTAAGGGCTTTAACCTCCAGGTCACCCAAGAGTTTGCCTTAACCTTTGATGGTTGTAGGGCAAAGATTGGTGATGTGTAGTTAGAAGTGACAAAAGAATTCTTAATCCAAGCCACGGGATTGCCAGTAGCTGGTCAAAAATGGTTCAAGAATGCGAAAGTGGAGGAGGTCCCTTGGACGTTACTATTTACCTCACGTAAAATAGCCAGTTGTGACCGAGGTATGCCGATTTCATTCTTGAAACCTAGATGGAATGATTTACTAGCTGTAGTGAAGCAATTCGTCACTTGTGAGGGTCGATTCGGACTGGTTTTCCTGTATCATCTCCGCCTCTGTATGAGTTTTATTGGCTTTCCATTAAATATGCCCTACTACCTACTTAGAAGTCTGTATAAAATGGGTAAACAGTTTAGGAAGCAGAGGTTTGATTCGAGTTTATTCCATCATGGTTTAATTAAAATTATCCTCATGCACCAGTTGCAATTACAAAACGATTGTTGGGATGCATTCATTTCACGAAATGGCTTTGGTAACAGTGAGTTGGGACAGGTAGATAAATCGGTCATTGTTGAA
The DNA here is from genome assembly GCA_009831015.1 of Picea engelmannii. Lineage (NCBI taxonomy): Eukaryota > Viridiplantae > Streptophyta > Pinopsida > Pinales > Pinaceae > Picea > Picea engelmannii. Next base: position 89,163 of record ML796846.1, read on the forward strand.
ACCCTTGTGAACCCTACAACCTCTTCTCCACCGCTCCAAGCCTGTGATCTTTCCCCTAATAATGAACCCTCGACTTACCCTGATGTCACTCAACAGGACAATCAATCGTGTTCGCATCCAAAGGATAGCACTAAAAATGTTAAAAAACCTGCAGGAAAGAAGCTAAAGGGCAGTATTGATGTTAATTTCAAGAACAAAAGGGTTGGTCGTTTGATTTCTCGATGTGCTCGAAATAAATTAAAACCCTGTGCAGACACAATCAACACGATTGAAGTGAGTGAAGACTCAGATTCAGAAATTGAGAAATTCTTGG
>ML796846.1:91703-145283 GCA_009831015.1 Picea engelmannii
TCTCCTTCTTCTTCTGGAGAAGAGTCCTCAGACGAAGGCAGTTCCTCATCCCAGCCTTCGACACCACCCACACCTATGGCCAATGCAAACAATCCTGCCAGACCCTATCTTGACCAAGATGCAATGGCCATACCTGGGCCTCAACATCCTTTGCCCAAACACCCAGAGAAATGGCTCCCTAAGTTTGACCCGGACTCCAAACAGATCATTGAAGATCACATCAAAAAGTTTATGCTAGCCATTAGATTCCATAGTTTTGAGCACAAAGATGTATTTTGTAGATTGTTTCCCTACACGTTTGAAGGCAATGCCTCTACTTGGTACTTTTCCCAACAACCCCACACCATCGTGTCATGGGAGAAATTTGAATCCTGTTTCCTTGAGAAGTTCGAAGACGACAAGTCTCCTAAAGTTCTAGTCATGGAGCTTTCTAGTTTAAAAATGAATCCCAAAGAAAAGATCAAAGACTTTAATCAAAGGTTCTTGACACTAAAGAATCAAATCCCCATGGATTCGATGTCTGCCGAGAATCTTATTGTCGCATACTACACGAAAGCATTACATCAAAACATAGCCATTTGGGTAAAGAGATCCAAGAAAGCCACGTTGTTAGAAGCCTTCAAAGAGGCTAGTCAGATCGAGAAATATATTCTTAGCTTAAAAGACACTACCAGTAATGAGATAGAGACTAGTTCATCCTCCAAGAAGAAAATCGAAATCCTTTCTAGACCTCCCCAAAACAAAGCTCAACCTGAGAGTTCGGATTTAGAAAACTTATAGAAAGTCGTTCATAAATTGTCTAACCAAGTTATAGATTTGAAAAGGTCGGCTGAAGAAGCTTCTTCGAGCAAAGGGCCTTACAAACCCCCTTTTAGGAAGCCTTTTCCCACCAACCAATCTAATTCAAATGTTGAAGGCCTGAATCTAGAAAGCCTACAATTTGTTATTCAAACGATCCTAGAAGCACACGATAACTTGATTCCTCCCAAGATTCCTAAAGAGGTAGCCGAACAAGAGACAGTAGAAGAAGATGAATCCTCTCCGAACATTTTCGGACATTTTTCGGATAGCATTTTTCAAGCTAATTTCGAAACAGTGCACCCTTACAATACTAGGAGCAAGACAACAAATAAGCCTTCTTCTGAAATCACTATGACTTTGCCTCCAAAACAGTCTAAATCGATTGAGACTAAACAGAATTCAGTAAACCCAAGTTTAGATTATGATTTGGTTGAAGATCTAAAAAAGCTTAGGGCTAACATTTCTGTTTACGAATTATTAAAATTCCCTTTTCTTCTAGAAAAAATGTTGCAGAATATTGCGGAGAATAGCAGAAATAACAATCCGAACAACAACAAAGGTGTTCAAAACAACCCCAAAATTCCTTAGAAGGCCTCCGCCAAAACTACATCTGAGCCTCATGATAAAAGAGACCTTCCTGTAAATAATGTAACAAATGTAGATAAACCAGTTTCAGAGGTTGCGAGTAAAAAACAACAAACTTCCACCATTAATACTCGCAGAAATGTCCCTCCATTTTTGTTGACTTTTGAAATTTTCAATAAGAATGTACATAATTGTATGGTAGATTCAGGTGCGTCATCTAACGTAATGCCTTGGTCTGTCTGTCAAAATATTAATGCCAAAGTTCAACCATCCAGCTTGAAAATTATCCAACTTGATCGAACTAGTGTTAAAGTGATAGGCGAATTAAAGAATGTGCTTATAAGATTGTCGTCTAATCCTAAAGTTCATCAAGTGATTGATATCATTGTTGTAGATATTCCAGAAGTTTATGGTTTTATTTTAAGTAGAGACTGGTCGGAACAATTACATGGTTATTTTGCGACGGATTGGTCTCACTTGTGGCTACCCGAGAATGGAAATCCCAATAGAATCAAGGTAAATCGTGAACGTTATCTGAAGTTCACGATGACTGATTTAAATCATCCCAATGAACCATTCACTCATTCTGCCAATTCGCCTGAAATATAGGGGATGGATACTTTTTTCGGCAATTTCATAGCCGAAACTTCTACCATCACTGATCTGGAACAACAATCTGAAGTTATGACATGTACACAGTCAACAACCTTCTCTCAGTGGTCACATGCACCAGACAAAAATCAAATATGGTCTCTTTACTTTGATGGGTCAAAATCTAAGGAAGGAGCTGGTGCAGGGTGCGTGCTCATCGATCCAGCAGGTAACAAGACTCTGATTGCTTGCCGGTTAGAATTCAAATGTACAAACAATACAACCGAATATGAGGCACTCCTGCAAGGCCTCAGAAAAGCATTAGATCTGAACATTCAAAATTTGACTGTCTTTGGTGATCCGAAAATCGTGGTTAGACAGGTAAAAAATTCTATCCACTGTTTATCTCCGCACCTTAAAAGCTATCAAACTGAGGTATGGAATTTGATGAACACGTTTTCTACATTTAACATAAATTCTATTCCTAGATTGAATAATTAGGAAGCTGATTTGTTAGCTAACGTTGCTTCAAAACTTTTTCCTGCAGAAGGCTTATCTTCGAATGCATTTTCTGTCGAACTGTTGTCCAGACTGTCCGTCCCAGACAACATCACGAATTGGAGAGTCTTCAATGACAATCAATAGATTACAAGTTTTCTGCATATAGAAGAAACTTTCCAGGGCGTGGTGATCGACGAAGGTACCCATGACGAAAATCTTCATGACTTTACGGTAATACCAGATCTGAGATCTCCAGAATCTTCATCAGACATGGTAAACTCTATCCCGAAATCTGTGGTTAGATTAGAAAAATTTTATGATCTTCACAACAAGTTCAAAAAATTAGTGAACTGTAAAATGAATAGTTCCTCCTTGACGCATGAAAAAGTAAATTTGGGAACTAAAGACAATCCACGGTGCATTAATTTAGGGTTGGGGTGTTCTAAGCAAGAAAATGTAGCATTTATTAAGTTGTTTGAGGAATTCAAAGATGTTTTTGCCTGGACGTATGACGACCTAAAAACCTTTGATCCTAACATCATATAACACATTATTCCCATGAAACCCCAGACCCAACCTTTTCAACAAAAGTTAAGGAAAATGCACCCAAAATCGAACCAACAGTCGAGAAGGAATTAAACAAACTCCTGAATGCTAAGATAATTTTCTCAGTTAGGCACACACAATGGGTTTCTAATCTTTTCCCTGTCAGAAAGAAGAGTGGTGAAATCCGACTATGTGTCGATTTCTGAAATCTTAACCGAGCGTCTGATAAAGACAACTACCCTGTCCCTCCATGGAACAGATCCTTCAACAAGTATCTGGTTCTGAAAGATTGTCCTTGTTGGATGGTTTTTCAGGGTATAACCAAGTCCTTATGTCCCCCTCAGACCAGCTCAAAACTACTTTCTGTACCCAATGGGGCACCTACGCTTATAGAAAGATGCCCTTTGGACTCATAAACGCCGGTGCCACTTTCCAAAGAGCAATGGACATCGCTTTCTGCGGCTTAATTAATCAATCTGTAGTAGTTTACCTAGATGACGTCATTGTCTTCTCGAAAAATAAAGAAGATCATCTAGCTCATTTAAGATCTGTTCTACAACGATGTCATAAGTACGACATTTCTTTAAATCCTAAAAAATCTATCTTCGTAGTAAAACAAGGTAAGATCCTCGGATTCATTGTATCAAGCGAAGGGATGATTATCAACCCTGAAAGGACTCAAGTCATTTCGAAACTGCCCCCTCCCTCGTCAAAAAAGTCCATGCAATCTTTCTTAGGTCAGATAAACTTTGTTAGGAGATTCATCCCCAGCTCTTCAGAAATGGTGAGACCATTACAAAACTTAATAAAAAAGGATGTGCAATACCATTGGGGACCTTTAGAAAGCCAGGCTTTTGATTCAATAAAAAAGGCCATAATAAACGTTCCTTCTCTAATGAGCCCCGACTTTTCGCAAGACTTCACCCTCTACACGTTTGCCTCTGACCGATCTTACACTATTGTCCTAACTCAAAAGAACGCTGAAAACAACGATGTCCCAATCGCCTTTATGAGTTCAGCCTTCAAGGGGGCGGAACTTAATTACCTAGCAATAGATCAGCAAGCCTATGTTGTTTTCAAAGCAATAAATCACTTCCGATCTTATCTGTTGAAATCTAGGACGAAAATCATTGTCCCTTACCTGGCTGTCAGAAATTTGTTAGTACATAAAGAACTAGGTGAAAAAAGGGCAAATTGGGTCACATCCTTACAAGAATATGACATAGAAATCACCCCAGCACAAATTGTAAGAGGCCAAGGTTTATGCAAGTTGGTCACCGATTCAGCTGTAGGACAGCAAGAAGAAACTGATATGTCAAGTCCAGGACAACACTGTCAAAATCAAATCTGTTGTGCACAAAACCCTGTTAGTTCCTGGTATGACGACACAAAATTTTGTCTTATACACAGATCAGCTCCCCGTCACCTTGATCCCACAAAAAGGAGAGCACAGAGATTAAAATCTGCTTCTTTTCAGCTGGTTAATGGTATTTTGTTCCGTCAAAATTTTGATGGAGTACTTATGCACTGCCTTGAAAAGGATGAAGCAGAAAAAGTCTTATTGGAATTACATGCAGGTGAAGCAGGTGGGCATTTCGGTGGGGACACCACTACCCATAAAGTATTAAGAGAAGGTTATTACTGGCCTACCCTTTTTAAAGACGCCCATGCCCTATGTCGCAAATGTGTGACTTGTCAAAAGGCATCTGGACGGATATAGAAACTAGTTTTCCCTTTGCAACCAGTTTTAGTAGACTCCCCTTTTCAGCAGTGGGGTTTGGATATTATAGGCCCAATCAATCTGCCATCCTCGCAGCAGCATAAATATATCATAACAACCATAGATTACTTCACCAGGTGGTCCGAGGCTGCCCCATTAAAAGCTGTAAATACCAGCCAGGTAATATCCTTCTTGATTTCAAATATTATTACTCGTTTCGGTATCCCTGAATGCCTAGTATTTGACAATGTTTCTTATTTTTCGTCTCTTGAAATGAGTGATTTCGCTCTAGAAAAATGAAATAAATTAAATTATTCTGCCAGCTATTACCCTCAAGGCAACGGTTTGGCAGAATCAACTAATAAAAAATTGATCAAAATTATCAAGAGAACGGTCTCCGAAAACCATAAAAATTGGCATAAATCACTGTTAAATGCAATCTGGGCTGATAGAGTAACTCCTAAAATTGTTGTGGGTAACTCACCTTTCTTTCTCGTTTGCAGCAGGGAAGCGATTCTTGCACCACATGTCCTTCTTCCATCTCTGCGGTTATCGCAGAAGGTACAGGAAGAAGATTGTCCCCCTTTGGAGAGTCGAATTAATGCTTTGTTAAAGTTAGCGGAAGTAAGGACTCAAGCAAAACGAAAATTGGATCAACATCAACTCATTGTTAAAAAACTGGTTTGATTCCAATTCTACCTCTGATAGAAATTTTGAGGTAGGTGACCTTGTTCTAAAATGGGACAAACCTCATGAGGGAAAAGGAGAGCATACTAAGTTTCAGAACTTGTGGTTGGGGCCATTTTTAATCGTTGAGAAACTAGGCCCCAGTTCCTTCCACTTATAGAACTTAGAGGGACAACCAGACACCTTTCCGGTGAATGGCCAAGCTCTAAAAAGGTACTTTGCCTGATGACGCTCCCATGCACCTTGTGTAAATATTTTCGGTCTTTCTTTTGAAACATATATGCCTGCACCACGGGCTAGTTCAGACAAAAATAACAGAAAAATTTCCCTTCCAAAATGATTGCTGAAAATTGTTTAAACATCAATTGTGGTATTTCTCTGAAATTGCAGTCCTGCTAAAAAAGACTTGTTGTTTTAAAAGTGTCTTCCTGATTTCAATCTGCAACAGAAGGTACTCATGATCATCTATAAAAAATTATTTTTACGCTGTCCCTGTTCTTTAAGAGGACAACTCGATGATGTCTCCCTGTTCTTGAAAGACAGTTTTCTTAACAAACTATTTCTAGATCTTAATAAAGGACAACTAAGAAATTTCTTCAAGGTCTGTGACATACTAAGATGTGTTTAAAAACTAGAATTTTCAGCGTCACCCCACTCTATTAAATATCTTTAAAAACTAAATAAATCTTCAGAGAGTTGTGGGAAGTGCTTGTAAACCCGTCGGGACACTGAACAGGTCTACTGGCAGCAGGTAAATGCATGCATGACGCCAAGATAACTTCGCCAGGGTACTGAACAGGCCCGTTGGCAACGAAGCAATGTCAGGTATAAGAAAATTATCAGATATGTATTATGTTTTGACCTTAAATGTCCTTCGTTCTGATCTGGAATTTCTAGACAGGATACAGATATCGGAGTGGGTTAATTGACATCCATGTCAAGGCTATGGACGCCTGCTGGCAGTGGCGGCCCTTTCAACAGTATTGAAGATTTTAACTTTAATATCGTGGCTCTCTTTTGTTAAGATTGTCATCCGTTTTCGTCTCTTTAAAAAATAACAATTGTTGGAGACTGGAATGCATTATAATTATTTATGATGTTTAGACAAATTTTCGGTTGTTTTCGATTCAAAGTTTTTTCTGATCATTCTAATCTGAACTTGTTCATTTGGCAGAGATAACTGCTTCTCCCAACATGTCGCCATTGTTGGCAGCAAGTATATAATTACCATTTTTTATAAACCTGCCTACACAGGGTCTATGAAATTTTACCAATCTTCATAAGCTTTTCTTCAAACAACAGTTGTAAATCGTCAGATTTTACCTATCATCTGTTCATACATTCGTTTTCATGACTAAAAGCATGAAGAATGGCAACTATCGTCTTCATTCTGTTTTAAATTTTCATTAAAAGCATGTCGTTTATGATAGAATTGCGATTTTTGGCTATGGACATGTTGCTCTCATTGTTTATGATCGTTTCGATTTTGAGAATGCCTAATAAGCTTATGGTTGTTTGAATAAAAGACCCCTATCAATTGGTATTTGATTTTTGTATTAATTTTGGGTTTGATGATTAACCATATTTCTTTCATGGAAAATTTTCAATTCTTATGAGTCACCTATCTTTGCAATTAAATTTGGATGCATGCACAATGTGTTAAGGTACTTTGTCCTAGCATGTACCCAATGCCAAGGTGGCATATGTAGTACATGATACCATCACTCCCGAGTATGGTCTTGGGCTTCATGATTTTGCTCCCACACATTGTGATTAACGCCTCTACCCACCGTTTGTATTGTCGTAGCATTGTTTTGATGAGACTCGGGGCTATGGCCCTGTGGATTTTTACCAAACCCTACCTGTGAGTTCTGTGTTGATTCCCTTCCATTCGGCATGGCTCCAGTGGTAAGGGTCAAACCAAATGGTGTCCAGACTTTGTTATCGTATGACAACGCTAGGGAGGATCTGGAGAGGAACGGTTGGCGTTTGTTCATCGAAAAATTTAAGGGCTTTAACCTCCAGGTCACCCAAGAGTTTTCCTTAACCTTTGATGGTTGTAGGGAAAAGATTGGTGATGTGCAGATAGAAGTGACATAAGAATTCTTAAGCCAAGCCACGGGATTGCCAGCAGCTGGTCAAAAATGGTTCAAGAATGGGAAAGTGGAGGAGGTCCCTTGGACATTATTGTTTACCTCACGCAAAATAGCCAGTTGTGACCAAGGTATGCCGATTTCATTCTTGAAACCTAGATGGCATGATTTACTAGCTGTAGTGAAGCAATTTGTCACTTGTGAGGGTCGATTCAGACTGGTTTTCCTGTATCATCTCTGCCTCCTTATGAGTTTTATTGGCTTTCCATTAAATATGCCCTACTACCTGCTTAGAAGTCTGTATAAAATGGGTAAACGGTTTAGGAAGAAGAGGTCTGATTCGAGTTTATTCCATCATGGTTTAATTAAAATTATCCTCATGCACCAGTTGCAATTACAAAACGATTGTTGGGATGCATTCATTTCACGAAATGGCTTTGGTGATAGTGAGTTGGGACAGGTAGATAAACCGGTCATTGTTGAAACCCTTGTGAACCCTACAACCTCTTCTCCACCGCTCTAGGCCTATGATCTTTCCCCTAATAATGAACCCTCGACTTACCCTGATGTCACTCAACATGACAATCAACCGGGTTCGCATCCAAAGGATAGCACTAAAAAAGTTTAAAAACCTACAGGAAAGAAGCTAAAGGGCAGTATTGATGTTAATTTCAAGAACAAAAGGATTGGTCGTTTGATTTCTCAATGTGCTCGAAATAAATTAAAACCCTGTGCAGACACAATCAACACGATTGAAGTGAGTGAAGACTCAGATTCAGAAATTGAGAAATTCTTAGCTGAAGAGGACCCTGTGTCATACGGGCTCTACCCTGACCGACCCTATGACTATGTTAGCAATCTACATCCTTGTCTAAAGGATAACCCAGAATTTTCTGGCATCCAACTCCATGATAAGCCTACCTTTTGTGTGGAGGATTCTTCGATTCTTAATGCTGTCAGTGCTAATGCACAACCTTTATAGTCACAGTGTGATGAGTGTCGATCGTGGATCGACATGTACTATATTGATGTTCCTTTGCTACAGTCACGACTCAAGTCTTTAAGAGACCAAGTCGATAGGTTGACAAATGAAAACAGCAGACTCGAGTCTATTATCCAAGGGAAGGAGAAACGATTGAAAACTACAGGACGTGTCATTTTCAAGAATGTAGAGGCAACAACAGCTATCGTAAATTCCAAAATTTCTTGATATGTTTTAATTCCATGATTTGAGGTATGATCTTTTTAAATTTTAGCATGATTTTGTCACTCTTAAATTAGGATATTCTATTTGGTTCAATAAACTATTTTTCTTGTTAAGATTAGTTTGTTTGTTTATTTTTATATGATTGCATTTGCTATTATAACTAGCTACAGAATTGTAAGATTATGTAGCCAGTTAAGAAAATTCGAGTTGTTTGATTTAATAATTGAAAACATATCTGAAACCTTCTCATTTTCATTTGTTTTCAGGATGATTAAGGATTCCATGATTTCCAAGAAGATATGAGGCACTGTTGAGATCTCCCAGCCATATCAACTTTGTGTTTTTAGTAAATAGATTAGGTTGTTGGTATTTTTGATATTCAGTGAAATCAGGGTGGTTGCATCCCCCATATTTTTGAAACAAACTTGATCTTATCAACATRAAACAGTTGTGTTTCCTGAAACCTATATAAACCTATTATTTTGTAAACATTAATCATCTCAGCGTGGGGCAAGACTATGGATGTTTCACTGCAGACTTGAATGGAATATRATACACGTCACARCTTTAGCTTTTCTGTATGATGTTTTTATTCAAGTCATGTTTATTTCAATTTGTTAATAGATTATGATTGCTTTTGTCATCGTGGTTTATTATCAGTTGGTATGATCAAAGATTATATACTGTCCATATTTTTAGGTCCCRGATATAACACACAGTAATCATTCGATCAATTTGAATTAAGAGATTTATCTCTAATTTCGATCAAACGTTTATACGCAAGTTCTCACAACAAGAATTATCTTATTGTGGCGACTTGTAAAATCATAAGATTAATGTGATTGCATCTATTATGTGTTATGTTATTATGATTCAAACTCCATCATTACTGCTTCACATTTATTATGAGCAATTTCAGGATCTGTTGCAGGTTTACCTCATCAGATAAGGTGACTGGATGCTACACATTGAACAGACATTGGATGCGATAACAGGTCAGCTTATTATTTGATTTCATTAGTATAATAGATATAGAAGTTATGTGTAATTAAAATACTTTATACCATCTGTTATTTCTTTTGTTTAATTAGACAGTTTGATATTCGATTTCTTAAATATAAACATCATAAGAAAACAAATCAAAAAGATTAGATAATAGTTTTATTGTTGTCTAAAAAATCAATTTACATTCGATTTTCACGGATTTAGATTAAAATTCGTAGTTTGTATATATTATATATATATTATAAATAGAATTATTTGTATACATTGTACATATGATAACAATAATTATTTTATAAGTATTAAACTGTAAATATATATTAGATGTATATATAGTTTTCAGCGATTGTTATTTATTAAGTTATTGTATTTTCTTAGGTTATATTTTTCGCTTTCTTTAGGACTTAGATTGGCCAATGGAGCCGCTAAACCCGTTGGAGTGGATTAATCCAAACGGCTTGGGTTAATTAGACAACCCCGGACGATTCACTCCTCCAGTTGACGAGCGGTCATTTTCGCCCGTTAACAGGGAGAAAATGCAGAGATGAAGAACATAAGTTGGACATAGCATAAATGGTGAAAACAACAGACTTTACGAGAACTTAAGTGCAAGAAGATACGAGCAGGAACACACTGATGCAGGCAGAGCATAGCAGTGTGGCAGAACAGTGATGAGACTGGTAACCCATTGATGAATATTGTATCACTGTAATAAATTCCAGAAAGTAAAGTATCTCAGGGTGGCAGGGTGGTGCTAGGGAGGATTGTTATCCTCAGAGTTTCAAGTGGGCTTGAACACAGGGAGTTGTAGCTTCCATCTGGTTGCAGCTAGAAAAACCAGGGTGGTGCAAGGGAGAAACATTCTTCTCTGTTATACAGTTTGGTGCCTGTGTGACTGGAAGTTGGTGCTTCCATCTAGTTAGTGCTTGAACACTCAAAGAGTTGGTGCTTCCTTCTAGTGGGTGCTAGAGAAACCAAAGGGTTGGTGCTCTCTACAAGTTGCAACTTGTTAAAGAAGAGGTTGTAGCCTCATTTTGAGTTGGTGCTCAAAGATTGATAATGTACATAACTTAAAAGACTGCCTATCATTCTAAGAAGAAGAGGTTTTCTCCCTTTATGGGTTTCCTCATGAATATATGTCTCTGTGTAAATCATATGTGTGATTTATGTTTATTATTTCTGTTGTTCATGACTTGCATAATCTTGATGATCACTTGGAGAAGATTAATATTATTTCAATAGGCATAAAATTGTTTAAGCACAGTAACAACTGATTCAACCCCCCCCCCCCTCTCAGTTGTCTTATTTCCAATAATTGGTATCAGAGCGGGTTCCTTTTAGCTAAAGGTAGATCAGTAAGCTTAAACATGACAAGTCATGAAGGAAATTCAACTAATAAGCCTTCTCTGTTCGATGGAACAAATTTTGCGTTCTGGAAGGTTAGAATGAGAACATACATTATGGCCTTAGGTGTTGATGTTTGGGATGTTGTAGAGACTGGATATATAAAACCTGTTGTGCTAGCTTCCAAAGATGATAAGTTAGAATTTAGCTTCAATGCAAATTCAATGAATGTTATCTTGAGTGGGCTTGTTGAAGCTGAATTTGTAAAGGTAATGCATCTTGATTCTGACAAAGGGATGTGGGATAAACTCATTAGCAATTATGAAGGAAATGAGAAAGTAAAAGATGCCAAACTTCAAACATATAGATTGAAATTTGAACAACTAAAGATGAATGAGGATGAAACAATTAATAAATCGTTCTCAAGAGTTGAGGAGCTTGTGGATGCCATGAAGGGTCTTGGTGAGACGATTGAAGACACATTTTTAGTTCAGAAGATTTTAAGATCTCTACCTAATAGATTTAATCCAAAAGTCTATGCAATAGAAGAACTGAATGATCTTAAGACTTTGTCTATTGATCAACTTCTAGGAACTCTAAATGCTTATGAAACGAGGATTAGTAAAGATAAATCCACCACTAGAGAAGCATCTTTTAAAGCAGATAAGAATGAAGAATTTGAGCCTGATGAAATTGAAGCAAAATTTGTGAAAAGACTAAAGAAAGGATCAAGCAAGTATCAAGGCAAGTTTCTCGTCAAGTGTTTTAACTGTGGAAAGATAGGTCACTTTGCATCTAAGTGTCCACACAAGAAGCAGGATCAAAATTCTGAAGGTGAAAAGAAGTACGAATCCAAGAGATTTGGTAAAAAGAAACGTTTATGTGTAAACAACGATGACTCTTCGGGAGACACAGATAGTGATTCTTCTTGTGAAGATAAGGTTAATGACTTTATTCTTATGGCCAAAGAGGATTACGATAATAAAAGCACATGAAGTGATGTCAATGACGAAGAAGTTGTGGTTGATATGGAAGGTCAATTAATCAGTTCTTTGGAAGAAATTGACAGACTCAGACTTAAGAAGAGAAAACAAAAACAATTGTTGATGCAGTTTAAAAAGAATGGTAAAGAACCAAGTGAAGATTTTGTTTTGTTAAAAGTAGAAGTAGAAGAGGCAAAGAAAATAGAGGACATTCTGAAATAATAGTTATCAGAGAAGAAGGCAAGATGTAAATCCTTGGAAGAAGAGGTAGTAAAAACTAGAAAAGAGATGGAGAAGTTTAAAGCATTGTATCTCCAAAATGTTCCAAGCATTAAAGCCTCAGCAAAACTAAACGACATTTTGAGCAAATAGAGATCTCCTTTGTTGAAGACTGGTTTAGGTTATGTAAGTGGTTCAAGCAGCAAACAACCAGGAAGCAAAGAGGTAGTAAAGATGATCAAGTTCCAAGTCAGTAAACAATCAGACCATGTGAGTACTCTGCCACCAAAAGCTAATAAAGACAAGATGACCCATGATAAAAAACAAAGATATCAAAAAATGGAGAAACAAATTCCAAGAAGGCCATCCTTCAGGTACCAAAATTTCTTCCATGGTTCTTGTTTTTACTGCTCTAATTTTGGTCATAAGATTGCAAGTTGTCAAATTAAGTTTAGAGAAATGCATCTGAGGAGATGAAGAAATAAACAATCTTTGCAACATAGAACTAAACAATCAATGAGTAGACAAAGTTGCACCAATCACTTTGACCTATTGAACAAAGAGCTCGAATGTTATAATTGTCATAACTTCATCCACAAAGTTGTAAACTACCATCTGAATAATTACAAAGCAGATCCAAGGATAAAACCCTTAGCTAGAAATGTCAGCACATGGAAAAAGAAAGATAGTGAAAAATGTGGTCTAGTGCTTTCATCTCAAAAACAAAAAGACCCCTAGTATATAGATAGTGGATGTTCCAAGCACATGACTGGATACAAGGATAAGTTTTTGTCTATTAGTAAAAGAAAAACAGGAAGTGTAACCTTTGGAAATGATGCACCAGGAAAAATCAAAGGTAAAGGAATGGTAAGTCTAATAATGGAAAAGGGGAAGCTCAAGATGTGTTGTTTGTAGATGGTCTGAAACATAATTTTCTCAATGTAAGTCAAATGTGTGACAGAGGATGTGAAGTGGTGTTGACTTCCAAAGATTGCAAGATAAAGTCTGTAAACTCAGGACAAGTGGTGGCTCAAGGCATAAGGATGGATAATAATGTATATGTCCTGAAAGAAGATAGAGAAGAGTGTCATATAAGCAAACATGATGAAAGTTGGTTGTGGAATAAGAGACTTGGACACCTAAATTTTGATCATCTAATCAAACTTAGTAACAATGGGGCAGTAAAAGATCTTCCAAAGATATCAAAGCCATATGATTTTGTATGTAAACCTTGCCAAATAGGAAATCTTACTCAGACATAGTTTAAATCTAAGAACTTTGCATCAACAGAGAAACCTCTTCAACTAGTACATATAGATTTATGTGGACCATCAAGGAAGGAAGGTACAAGAAAAGAAAATTATTTCATGTTGATTATTGATGATTATTCTAGACTTACATGGGTTGCCTTTCTGAAAGAAAAATCTGAAGCATTTGAAAAATTCAAAGTTTTTAAGGCTCTGACTAAGAATCAAACAGGAAAAATATTGAAGGCAATAAGGTCTGATAGAGGAGGAGAGTTTAGTTCAGGAGACTTCAAAGAGTATTGTGATAAACATGGGATCAAAAGAGAGTATATTATTCCAAGGACTCCACAGCAAAATGGAGTAGTTGAGAGGCAGAATATATCAGTTCAACAGATGGAAAGATCAACAATGAATGAAAAGAATATTGCTCAGACATATTGGGTAGAAGCAATTCATACAACAATACATATTCTTAACAAAGCTCATCTTAGGCCACAAAGTGACAAGACTCCTTATGAACTATGGTTTGGAAGACCTGCTTCAATCAAGCACTTTAAAGTCTTTGGGAGTAAGTGTTATATCAAGAATAATAATGAAAATCTTGGCAAATATGATGACAGGGCTGATGAAGGTATCTTCTTAGGGCATGCTACAAACAATAAAGGATACAGATGCTATAATAAGAGGCTGCATAAATTGGTTGATTGCATTGACATAAAAGTTGATGAAGAAATCCCGGTATGAGATGTAAGCAGTGTTGAATCAACAACAAAGGATATAGTTGAAGTTGAAGATGAACAGGTCTAAGAATTAGAAAAAGAAGACTCTTAGTCATATAAAGATACAAACACTCGGGCAGACTCAAATCAACAGACAACATCAAATCCTTCCTCCAGAATTACTCAAAAGAATCATCTTGCAAGTGAGATAATTGGTGAGAAAGACAAAGGTGTACAAACCAGGAGAAGGATAACCAAAGACACCAAGCAATCACATATAGCCTTCATATCCATGGCGGAACCCAAGAAATTTAATGAAGCCAGTGAAGATGTAAATTGGTTAAAATCAATGAATGAGGAACTGTATTAGATTGAGAAGAACAATACTTGGGAGATTGTTCCTAGACCTACATATAAGAATGTAATTGGCTACAAATGGGTGTTTAAGAACAAAATGAATGAACAAGGACAAATTGTTAGGAATAAAGCCAAATTAGTCTGTAAGGGGTATGTACAAGTTGAAGGACAGGATTTTGATGAAACCTTTTCACCAGCGGCAAGATTGGAAGCCATCAGAATGTTTCTTACCTATGCATGGCATAAGAACTTTAAAGTATATCATATGGATGTTAAGTCAGCATTTATTAATGGAGATCTAGAAGAAGATGTATATGTGGAGCAACCTGAAGGATTTTCACTAACAGATAATCCTGACTATGTTTGTAAGTTGAAAAAGGCATTATATGGACTAAAACAAGCACCACGAGCCTGGTATTATAGACTCGACAAATTTCTACAGGACAAAGGGTTCAAGAAAGGTATTGTTGATAGTAATCTATACAGTAAGTCTAAAGGTGATGATTTATTAGTTGTTTTGGTTTATGTAGATGGCATTATTTTTGGATGCACTAATGACCCTTCAGTTATGTGGTTTGTTAATTCAATGCAGATTGAGTTTGAGATGTCCATGATAGGAGAACTGTCATATTTTCTTGGTTTACAAATCAATCAGAGTTATGCAGGGATATTTATCTCTCAAGAAAAGTATTTGAAAGAGATGTTAAAGAGGTTTTAGATGGAAGATTCTCAACCTGTGAGCACACCTATAATGGTTGGTTGTAAGCTCAGTAAAGATGATATTTCACCTGATTTTGATCAAAGAACATAATGATCAATAATAGGCATTCTTCTGTACATCACAGCATCACGTCCTGATATAATGCAAGTTGTTGGAATGGTAGGTCGTTATCAGTCTACTCCTAAACAAAGTCATTTAGAATTTGTCAAAAGGATATTCAAATATTTGAAGGGTACAATGACTTATGGTCTCTAGTATCCTAGAAATCAGAATTTTCAATTAACTGTATATTCAGATGTTGATTGGGCAAATTGTTTGGATGAGAGAAAGAGCACCAGTGGAGGTGCATTCTTCTTAGGTGATTCATTAGTAGCATGGCTTAGTAAGAAGCAGGGATCTATTTCATTATCAACTACAGAGGCAGAGTACATTGTTGTTGCTACCTGATGCACTCAGATTTTATGGATGATACAAACTCTTACATATTTAAAGGTAACTTATACTGATCAAATTCCACTTCACTGTGATAACACCAGTGCCATTAGTGTCTCCAAGAATCCTGTTCTCCATTCAAAGATGAAGCATATACCAATAAAGTATCATTTTCTCAAAGAGCAGGTCACAAATAGAGTTGTTCAATTGAATTATATTCCTTCCACAGAACAAATTGCAGACATCTTTACAAAACCCCTAGCCAAGACACCATTTGAATATCTCCATCAGAAGCTGGGTGTCATCCCTTCTCTCACCTGAGAGATTCCATCCTGTTAGGGGGAGTATGTGTTGGCTGAATATATGATACCTCCGAAAAGTATTGCAATAGCTCAGGGGGAGGATGTTTTCTTTGACATTGATGTCAAAGAAGGAGAAAAGGTGTGGTATGGATGCTAAAGTTGGAGGTCTAAGAAGAATAGTGCAACCTTTCAGGGTTGCCATCAATGCCAAAGGGGGATATTGTTGGCATGTTTTAGAGGAAGAGTGTGATTTTCATTGATGGTAAGAACAACAACGATGATGACAAACAGGAAAAGCATAAGCTCAGAGTAAGAATCCTCAACAACTGTCCGATCAATAAATTGACCGTGTTGATCATCTAATATTATAGACGTCAATCATATGAGTGACCGTGGGCTTGAGGACCGTTGGAGGATTGTGATCGTCGGATTTGCAAGCCAAATCAACGACATGGATGAATTGTAGAGAGAGAAAGAAGAATTAAACAAATCGCTAGTTCTAATCCCGCAATTGGTCTAGACTGTTAGATATTATAGCCTCGAAGATCGATGATTATGGTTGACTCACCAATGACGCACAACTTCAGATTGTGGATTTTTGGTGACGAGTTAAATCAATCGCAAGTTGTGGTTCCACAACCATCCTTGATCGTTGATCTGCTTCAAGTGTCTTCATGACCGTTGGATCACTTTAAGTGGAAGGATAATATAAGTGGGGAAAATAGTTGAGAATCCAATTATTCGAATACCCGTCACTCGTCGGATCACCTTAAGTGGAAGGATAGGATAAGCAAGGGTTGAGATCTGAGATCTCGATCACCCAAATTTTTGTCAGTCATCGGATCAAACTAAAAGGAATGATAGGATAAACAAAGATAGAGAGTCATTGGATTTAATCCAAGGCAAAGTTGCATCACATACAGATCAAGCCGTTGATCTAAGATCTTGATCAAACAAACATCATTCGTTTCGGCTCTAAAGTTATGAGGAGGTTACGCTTCGAAAAAATCTCACTTCAAGAATTTCAAGTTGAGATTTGAAATAYCCGAAGCCCGGAGAGCCGAAATAAATTCTCGATCATCGAATCATTCGAAGTAGATCTCAGTCATCAGATTGTCCAAAGAAGATCTCAAGCGTTAGATTGTCCGAAGTGAATCTGGGCCGTTTGATCCATAGCGTCAATTTGAGTTTGAAATCCCCGAAGTCCAGAGAGTCGGAGAACCGAAACAAAATATCAGTCGTCGGATCATTCGAAGTAAATCTTAGTCATTAGATCATCTAAAGAAGATCTCAAGCGTCAGATCGTCCGAAGTGAATCTGGGTCGTCTGATCCAGAGTGTCAATTTGAGATTTCAGATTTCAGAAGTCCGGAGACCCGAAGGAAATCTCGACTGTTGATCGAGAAAGGGGTCGCAGAACCATTGATCTGGTTGAAAGGTCAAATTCCCGAAGTGGAGGCAGAGTCTTCGATTGAGAAGGATAGGTGTCCGCAAATCATCAACTCCGAAAGATTGGCATACAGAGAAAACCAAGGTTTGAGATTTGAAACTCCTGGAGCCCGAATCACGAAGTAAATCATAGTCGTTGATTTAAGGAGGTTAGATCTGATCCGCAGATCGTGAAAGAAAAAATATGAACTGTCCATTCAGAAGCATCGTCAAGATCGTGAGATCGATGGTCTCGTCCCATTGCAGGGTCAGAATATGCTCGGGTCTTAATTTTTCATGAGCGGGCCGCAATCAAGACCACGATATCGCCAAAGGCATACATGGATCTATGTAGTGAATTGCGGGGCAAAAACTGAATTGCCCTCAAACCAACTCTGGTCGCACCCAGCAATCACGTGGTCACATGAGAGCATTGCCCAAGGTCACATCAGTGGAAGATTGAGGAAGGAACTAGCGCTGCTAGGATCCACATCGGAGGTTACGCATTTAAAATTCAAAAAATGTCTCTACGTGTATAATCCAACGACGTTGATCAAACATAATCTGATCGAAGGGTTGTTGTTTCATCTAGTGATTTCTTGATCAGTTATGATTCAGTTACACTAACTGAATGTAACACACCCACGACAGGGCAAAGAAAAAGAGAATACAAAAACATTCCGTCCTCCTTACAGAAGCAAATCCTCTTTCTCTCTATCGGTTCTAATTTGGAGAGTCCAAGACTCAGCCTAATCCTCTGGTCAAGTTTCTTTGAGTCTAAATTAAATGAGACTTTGATACCATGATAGTCCCACCTCTAAATCAGACATAGACCCTTTTGACCTCTGTTGCAGGTCTTCTGATACATGTGACCTTCTCCTTCGCGCTTCAGCGAAGTCTCAGAGTTGGCGTTAGCCCCTTTTCTCTTGGCCTCTCCTAGGACGTGACCTTGGCGATGACCACACGATTGTAGGCACGACCACAAGTAGTTTGGGGTCAAACTACTTTTGGGCCCGCAATCCTCCTCAAGTCTCCACATGTCCTCCTGACGAAACCACGGTTTGAATTGCTGCCTGCCCTTGATGTTTTAAGCTTCGCGCAACTCCTGTCCCTGCAATGCTACAGGATCGTTGATCTCGCGATCTTGACGATATTGTCTGAATTGATGGTTTAGATATGCGCCTCTCGAATCTATGGACCAGATTTGTCCCTCCTAGATCAACGACTGTGATCTCTCCGCAATTCCGGACTTCGGGGTTTTGAAATCTCAAACCCTGCTTCTTTCGTACTTCAAACTTCTGGAGTTGACGATCTGCAGACACCTGTCCTGCTTGATCAATGGTCTTGCTTCCACTTCGGGAGTTTGACCGTTTAACCCAAAGAAACTGTCCTCCAACCCTCTTCTCGATCGATGGTCAAGATCTCCTTCGCATTTCGGACTTCTGAGATCTCAAGTCTCAAACCTTCTCTCCAATGAATTTTATCCGAAGGCTACAATCCTCTGACACGTGTCCTCCTGATCTGACGATCGAGGATTACTTCGGGTCCTCACCCGGAGCTCACAGATTTGCGCCACGTGTCCTCTAAATCCAACGGCTCTGAATCACTTCGAGACTTTACCCGAAGTTCATGGATTTGCACCATGTGTCCTCCAAATCCAATGGCTATGAATCACTTCGAGACTTCGGGCCTTCAAAATTTGGAAATCTCAGTTCTCAAACTGAAAATCCCACTACAATCTTCTTGGAGCCCTCGATCTGTTGATAAGTGTCCCCATGCCAATTGACAGCTCATGACTCTTTGGCTCTTTAGGCTTCGAGAATCTCAAGTTTCAAACTTGCCTCCTCCCGGACTCACGGTATCTGACGGTTCATATCCACTCTGGTGATTTGACTCTTGAAGTTTACCTCAGACAATCTGACGGTTCAGATCTGTTCCTGTGATCGGATGACTGAGATTCTACTTCGGGTTTGCAGCTCTTCGGGCTTCAGAAATCTCAAGTCTCAAACTTGCCTCCTCTTGAACAGATTCCTCCGGAGTCCACAATCTGTCGCCACGTGTCCCTCTTGACGATGGACGATCCCAAACTCTGGGGCTATGATCCCCGCTAATAAGCGCAATTTAAGAGTCTCCTAGACTACTGGCATGAAGGGAACACCTTCCTGACTCGCAGAGATTTAAGCTCTGAATCAAGGCAAGGTAACTTGGGAGGTTACCAAATCGGTAAATATGCCCAGAGGCTTGCTACGACTATGGAACGATGATGTAAATCCCTGGGGAAAGCACCTTTGAGTGATTAAACTAGGGCATATGGACATTCAAGCATAATTGTAGGTTCTCAAGGAAATGAACGCATACTCATAACTTAATCATTTAATACAGAGAAAGGAACATGTATAGACATGTAAATACTCACATGTATCCATTATTTACAATTCAAAACATAAGGCAAGAAAACACTTATCAAAACCATAGAGTGTGATGCGACTGCTGAAAGGGGTGCTCGTTTCCACCCAACCATAGGCTCAGTCACTCCCAATGGATTTATCACTGGCCACCCCAAGCTTAAGCCATGATGCTTGATATTCAATCTCTTACTTCCAGCTCAACAGAAGTTAGGGACGAAGGTTACTCTCCTCCTCCCAATACCAAAAATAGATGAGGACGAAGGTTACTCTCCTTCTCCTGGTTCAATCTCTATTTTTTGTGATCAGAACTCACTGTTCCTCCTTCATTCCTTCCTTGGACCCGAGATTTTTTGCTCTCCTCTCTGCATTTTCTCCGTCGATCTCCCTCTGTCCACCATGCTTCCTTTCTTGCCTCCCTCAGCAAGATTGTGTGTGGCTCGAGTTCCCCAGTCCATTGTCAGGTCTAGAAGCCTTACTGATGGCAGTCCGCCCCATCCCTCATTAACTCTTAAGGGGGCCTTCCCACCTACCAGCCTAACTGAAATTCATTCCTGGTCAGAGGGTTGTTCTAATCTGAGCAAATTAATTCCAACATGGTACTGGTTCAGTGGAGGTTAATGAAACCATTCCTGGTCCCCTCCACCACCTTTCACAACATTTTGTGGTCTTTCTCTTATCACATCCCCTCTTTCAACAGTCATGCAACACGTAACCATTTTCTATTAAAATAATCAGAATTTACATTCATCGACCTTATACACAAGGTCCATCAAATCAAACATTCACACTTTTAATTTTGCGATAATTCCTCGACCCATATAGTTATATTTACAGATTGGGGGAAACAAGGTGTTACAATTCCCTCCCCCTTAAAGGAATCATCGTCCTCAATGTTCTATCTATCAACATGATATGTATGTACATAAGTAAACAAAATCGGATATGCATGTCTCATGGCATCTTCCATTTCCCATGTAGCCTCGTTTGGGCCAAAGTGTTTCCATTGCACCTTGACCTGTGCAATGGTTCGGTTCCTAAGTGAGGCTTCCTTCCTGTCTAATATGCATTGGGGTTCTAGCAGGAATTCTCCCTCCGGCTCCACCTGGATCACAGACCAGTCAATTATATGATTAACATCATGTACATATTTCTTCAGTAATGAAACATGGAAAACATTATGTACCTTTACTGTGGGAGGAAGTGCTAGCCTATAGGCTACATGCCCCACTCTATCTAAGAGTTCAAAGGGTCCACAATACCAAGGTGCCAACTTGGCACAGGCTCCCATTATCAGGGAACTCTTCCTGGGTCTAACTCTGAGATAGACATGGTCTCTGGTCTTGAACTCTTTGGGAGTTCTCTTTTTGTCGGCATAAATTTTTTGTCTATCTTGAGAAATCTTCAGATTTTTCCTTATCTGAACCACTTGTTGTTCCATTTCTTTCAGCATGTTGGGTCTGATTGTAATTCTTTCCACTGGATTGCTCTAGCTGATTGGAATCTTGCACTGTCTACCATAGAGGACTTCAAAAAGGCTCATCTTCAAGGATTCTTGATAACCATTGTTGTAAGTAAACTCTACCAATGGTAGATAGTCTTCCCACTTCTTAGGTTGATGCATTACATGCATCCTTAGCATGTATTCTACTATTTGGTTCACTCTTTCTGTCCGTCCATCAGTTTGGGGGTGATAAGTTGTGTTGAATAACAATTTTGTCTCCAAACCGGCCATTAGGGATTTCCAAAAGTTCGAAGTAAACTTGGTATCTCGGTCAGATACAATTTCCTTGGGCATTCCATGCCATCTAAATATCTCCTTCATGGAGATGTTGGCAATATCTATGGCCTTGAAAGTTGATTTGACAGGAATGAAATGAGCAGAATTACTCAATTTGTCCACCACGACCATGATGGCATCATTTTTCTTGGTCGACTTTGGTAATCCGGTGATGAAATCCATGGAGATGGTTTCCCATTTCCATTCTGGGATCAGTAGGGGCTGTAACAATCCTGTTGGATGCTGGTGTTCTGCCTTAAATTGCTGGCACTCTAGGCACTTAGCTATATAGTTAGCTATGTATTTATTTGACCCAGGCCAATAGAATTGTTTCCTAGTGGCCGTGATCATCTTCTGATATCCTGGGTGACAAGTATATGGTCTCTTATGTAGATCATCCATTATGAACCTCTTCAAGTCATCACAATTTGGAATATACAATATGTTTCTGTAAGTCAACAACCCTTCCTCGAGCATCTGGCAACCTTCATACTTCAACCCTGTAGGCTCTTGTCTTAGGTATGAGGTGACAGTCTTGAAGAATGCATCTGTCTCTTGTGCATTTCTAACTCTTTCCCTGACGTCCGTTTCACAGGCGCTTACTGCTGTTAGATGAATCATTTTTATACTTCTGCTAAGGGCACTGACCACCTTATTTTCCTTTCCTTTTATGTGTTTGATTTCGAAATCGAATTCACTTAGGAGAGCCATCCACCTAGCTTGCCTGGCATTGATTTTTGGTTGATCAAACGGGTGTCTCAATCCACAATGATCTGTCATAAGCACAAATATTCTACCCAGGAGGTAGTGCCTCCACATTTTTAAAGCATGTATTATGGCAGCCAATTCTAGGTCATGGGTCGCATAATTGATCTCGTGCTCATTTAATTTCCTGGACATGTAGCAAATTACATGTCCCTCTTGCATAAGGACTCCTCTGAGTCCTTCCTTGTAGGCATCTCTATACACAAGGAAATCATTATCCGGGTTTGCAATCTTTAGCACGGGTGCATGGGTCAGGAGGTATTTCAGTTCTTGAAATCTTTCTTCACATTTCGATGTCCAAATGAATTTAATCCCCTTTTTCTGAAGCATAGTGATTGGAAAACCAATCTTGGAAAACCCTTTTATGAACCTTCTATAGTATCCCGCTAAGCCCATGAAGGATCTAATATCGGATACATCCTTCGAGGTAGGCCATTACATAATAGATCTGATCTTGTCAAGGTCTACTGCCACTCCTTCCTTAGAAATGGCATGGCCTAGGTAATGGACTTGCTTCTAAAAGAAGTCGCACTTGCTAAAATTAGCGTAGAGTTGATGCTCTCTTAGTACTTGAAGTACAAGTCTAAGATGTTCTTTGTGCTCCTACATGTTCTTGGAGTAGATTAGGATATCATCAATAAAAACCAATACAAATTTGTCCATAAATTTGTTGAGTACATTATTTATCAAGCACATAAAAGTGGCAGGGGCATTGGTTAATCCAAACGGCACCACTACAAATTCATAGTGACCATACCTCATCCTGAAGGTTGTTTTGTGGATGCCTTCATCCTTAATCTGGACTTGATGGTAGCCAGACCTTAGGTCAATCTTCGAGAAGATGGATGCACCTCCCAATTGGTCGAATAGGTTATCGATTCTTGGTAAGGGGTACTTGTTCTTTATGGTTTCCTTGTTGAGTTGTCTGTAATCTATGCACATTCAGAGTGTGCCGTCTTTCTTTTTCACAAATAGGATGGGCGCTCCCCACAGAGAGACATTGGGTCGGATGTAGCTTTTGTCCATCATCTCCTTTAGTTGTAGCTTAAGCTCAACCAACTCTGGTGTGCTCATTTTGTATGGCGTTCTAGATGTTGGTACCGCTCCTGGTGTAAGTTCTATCGAGAAGTCAATATCCCTTCTTGGAGGTAGACTTGGTACTTCTTCTGGGAACACGTCCTTGTATTCTCTTAATATGGGGTGGTCCTCTAGGTTTGGTTTGTCATCCTCAACAGAGTCCAACACCCATATGACATATAAGGAGCACCCCTTTCTGCAATACTTTTTCATTTGAAGGGATGATATTTGCCTCACTTAGACATGCTTATGAATTCCTTGGAGGGTTGTCCTTCTCCCTTCTTCATTTACACATTCTAAAGTTTTATGATAACAGTCCAATTTAGTTTTGTAAGTAGCCAACCAATCCATACCAATCAACAAGTCATAGGATCCCAGGGGAAGTATGTTAAGGGTCGCTTGGGTGGGAAATCCACCCATGATGAATTGACAGGTTGGTATGACCTCTACCACTTTTCTTTTGGTCCTAGTGGCTAATTGCACCAACCACGGTTTAACATGTCTAATTGGTTGCAATTTACACTTATCAACAGTCTGAGGGGCCACATAACTCAAATTAGAACCTGGGTCAATTAAAAGAGAAACTAAATGGTTGGTGATCATACCTTCGAGCTCCACTACTGAATCCTGGTGGTCGGCTTGATTATTGTCCAAGGTTGCATAGATTCGTGGCATGCTCCTAGCCACATCATTGACAGTGATAGCTTCTTGGATATTGCAGACTCTCTTACTGTTCTGTTGTCTGTGTGGGCAATCCCTCAATTTATGATCTTCTCCACAACCCCAACATTTTAAGGGTTCCTTCTTGAGGTTATCGGTCTTTGCTGGGACCATCTTAAAAGGTTTATTTCCACTTTGAGAGGGGAAATTTTGCTGATATACACTTCTAGCAGGAAGGCTTCCTCCAGAATATTTTCCATAGTTCTTAAATCTTGAGGATTTAAACCTTTTCTTCTAGAATCCCGAACTAATCTTCTTCTTCCAGTCCTCATGGGGTTTTGTCTTAATCCCAAACTGTTCATAACAATAACTCGCCTTCCGAATAGCTTCTTCTAAGGTCTTTGGTTCGTCGAACTCAATCCTATCCCGGTAGGTTTGAGGTAACCCACTAATGAACCACTGCATTTTTGCTTTTTCATCTTTTATGTAGGGTACATACCTCAATAGTTCAAGGAATTTATTGACAAATTCATCTATGGTGAGCTACCCTAGTCGAAGCTCATAGAATTCCTTAGTTTTCCCATCCATGTATTTCTCTAGCAGATACTGCTTCCTGAAGTATTTCTCAAACTGTTTCCATGACAAGTCTTTCTCATGGACTCCTTTCACATTCCTAAGGTCTTCCCACCATATGGAAGCCTTTCCATTCAGGTTGAAGATGGTTATTCGAGCCTTCAAGTTTTCAGAGTAGTCATGGACTCTGAAATACTTCTTTAAACCAAGCAGCCAAGATTCTGCCTCTTCTCCCTTCTTAATATCTTCGTCGAAAGAGGGTGGTTTGGCTTTCTTGAACTCTTCGGGACCATGGGTTTTGGAATGCTTTCAATTCTTTCCTTTCCTGTGAGAATGCGAGTTGGCTCTGCTACTAGAAGATCCCTCGGAGTTACCGGCTTCCTTTCCAAAGGACTCCACCAATGAGTGTCCCCTGCCTCCAGGTTGGGCCTTCTTCGAGGTACTTTTACCAGTGTGGTCATTTATGGAGTCATGTTTTCGGATCGCAAGTGGATTTTGACTTCTCTTCTTATGTCGTCGATCCACATCATTGGTTGTGGGTTCATGTTGTAGTTGCCTTTGTATGTCAGATAAGCTTTGCAACAAGATCGCGTTAATTTATGTCTGTTTTTATTGCTCCTTTATCAATCTCCCGTTGTCAACCTTGCAACTCTTTAATTCGGCCCTGAGGCTCCTTACAGTTTCAGCCAGATCTGGAGGGGTTTCCACTGCCCTCCTTTCATCAAATTCTTCGTCTCTATTGTGGGAGCCATCCCCCACTTCATGACACATCACCATCCTTTAGTCTTAGAGCTTTCCCATGTTTTACTAACTGCTCGAGTGTTGACAAAAACACTTATTGTTAGCTAACACTTTATCAGGTCATGAACAATACACGGTTCAATTTCTTAAATGCATACACATAGTAGAAAGTTTCATTCTTTTCTTTAATAACATTTTTAACCAGATTTTTTTTTTTAAGAAAGAGGCAAGGTAGGGTGTCACTCCTTTAAAAGTACTCCCAATAGAGTTTTAAGCGACTCATCCATAAGCCCAAGCAGGCCAAGTGTTGTAATCATGCTCTGATACCAATTTGTAACACACCCACGATGGGGCAAAGAAAAAGAGAATAGAAAAAAATTTCGTGCTCCTTACAGGAGCAAATCCTCTTTCTCTCTACGGGTTCTAATTTGGAGAGTCCAGGACTCAACCTGAGCCTCCGGTCAAGATTCTCTGAGTCTAAATCAAAGGAGACTTTGAGACCATGATAGTCTCACCTCTAAATCAAACACAGACCCTTTCGACCTCTGTTGCAGGTCTTATGATACCCGTGACCTTCTCCTTCACGCTTCAGTGAAGTCTCGGAGTTGGAGTTAGCCCCTTTTCTCTTGGCCTCTCCTCGGACATGACCTTGGCGATGACCACACAATTACGGGTCTGACCACAAGCGATTTGGGGTCAAACTACTTCCAGGCCCGCAATCCTCCTCAAGTCTCCACGTGTCCTCTTGATGAAACCACAGTTTGAATTGCGGTCCGCCCTCGATGTTTTAAACTTCGCACAACTTCTGTCCTCGCAATGCTATGGGATCGTTGATCTCACGATATTGACGATACTATTTGAATCGATGGTTTAGATCTGCGCCTCTCAAATCTACGGACCAGATCTGTCCCTCCTAGATCAACGACTCTGATCTCTTCGCAATTCTGGACTTCGGGGTTTTGAAATATCAAACCTTGCTTCTTTCGTACTTCAAACTTTCAGAGCTGACGATCTACATACACTTGTCCTACTCGATCAACTGTCTTGCTTCCACTTCAGGAGTTTAACCATTTAACCCAAATCAATGGTCCTCCAACCCTCTTCTTGATCGACGGTCGAGATCTCCTTCGGGTTTCGGACTTCTGAGATCTCAAGTCTCAAACCTTCTCCCCAATTAATTTTATCTGAAGGCTACAATCCTCTAACGCGTGTCCTCCTGATCTGACGATCAAGGATTACTTCGGGTCCTCACCCGGAGCTCACAGATTTGCGCCACGTGTCCTCCAAATCCAACGGCTATGAATCACTTCGGGACTTTACTTGGAGTTCACGGATTTGTGCCACGTGTCCTCCAAATCCAACGGCTATGAATCACTTCGGGACTTCAGGCCTTCAGGGTTCATAAATCTCAGTTCTCAAATTGAAAACCCCACTACAATCTTCCCAGAGCCCTCAATCTGTTGACAAGTGTCCCCATGCCAATCGACGACTCACGACTCTTCAGCTCTCCGAGCTTCGAGAATCTCAAGTTTCAAACTTGCCTCCTCTTAGACTCACAGTATCTGACAGTTTAGATCCACTTTGGTGATCTGATGCTTGAATTTTAACCCGGACAATCTGATGGTTCAGATTTGTTCCTACGATTGAATGACTGAGATTCTACTTCGGGTTTCCGGCTCTTCGGGCTTCATAAATCTCAAGTCTCAAACTTGCCTCCTCTTGAACAGATTCCTCTGGAGTCCATGATCTATCGCCACATGTCCCTCTCGACGATGGACAGTCCCAAACTACTTTGGGACTTTGGAACTTTGGTAAGTCCCCTTCTCCTGCATGTGCAAGGTACTAAGGTTCGTGCACCTTGTTTAGATCAGACGGTTGTCAAGCCTCTGTGGGGTGATCCAACGACCACTGTCGCTCCTCCTCCTAGGCTTCTGACTTACTTCGACTTAGAAGGTTTTCTAAGTGCTCAAAGGATTCGACCTTTTTCTCCTCCTTTGGGCCCATCTTCTGGATTTCGTCTGCGCTCCTGAAAGCGTTATCTCTTATGAGCTTGATGTCTTTGAAGGTTTTCACCGTCCCACACGCTCCTTGCATTTCAGGGATTGCTTCAAAATCAGATCGAAGGTGAACGATGATCGACGGTTCACAGGAATTGTAGGGTCCCAACATGCAGACTCTTTACCAGGGAGTTCGACGTCCGCAATCTAGAAAGTGCTCGCTCGATTCTAGTCTAACCGGGATTGTTGATCCTCCAGCCCGTCGAGATCAACGACAAGGGTGAATTGCGGGCTGCAAACTAGTGCGTCCGCTATTTTCACCTTCGCGCTCCGCAATGATTCCCCACCCTTGATATTCATTCATAGATCAAGGATGCATATCAATTGCGGGGTCTAACTTGACCTTCGTACAACTTGACATCTCGGAGCCTTGAGCTCCAAATTTTCTAGACCCAGGTCACGCAGATCTTCGTAAAACTCTGGGGATATGATCCCTGCTCTTAGTTGGGTTTTTGGTTAAGGGAATAAGCACAAGTTCAGAGTCTCCTAGACTACTAGTCTGAAGGGAACACCTTCCTGACTCGCATAGCTTTAAGCTATGAATCAAGGCAAGGTAACTTGTGAGGTTACCAAATCGGTAAATATGCCCAGAGGCTTGCTCCAACTCTGGAATGACGATGTAAATCCTTGGGGAAAGCGCCTTCGAGTGATTAAACTGGGGCGTATGGACATTCAAGCATAATTATAGGTTTTCAAGGAAACGAACGCATACTCATAACTTAATCATTTAATACAGAGAAAGAAACCTTTATAGACATGTAAATACTCGCATGCATCCATTATTTACAATTCAAAACATAAGGCAAGAAAACATTTATCAGAACCGTAGAGTGTGATGTGACTGCTGAAAGGGGTGCTCATTTCCATCCAACCATAGGCTCAGTCACTCCCAATGGATTTATCACTGGTCACTCTCGAGCTTAAGCCACAATGCTTGAGATTCAATCTCTTACTTCCAGCTCAATGAAAGTTAGGGACGAAGGTTACTCTCCTTCTCCCAATACCGAAATAGATGAGGACGAAGGTTACTCTCCTTCTCCTGGCTCAATATCTATTTTTTGTGATCAAAACTCATTGTTTCTCCTTCAGTCCTTCCTCAGACCCGAGAGTTTCCGCTCTCCTCTCTGCATTTTCTCCGTCGGTCTCCCTCTGTCCACCACGCTTCCTTTCTTGACTCCATCAACAAGATTGCATGTGGCTCGAATTCCTCAGTCCGTGGTCAAGTCCGGAAGCCTTACCAATGGGCAGTCTGTCCCATCCCTCATTAACTCTTGAGGGGGCCTTCCCACCTACCATCCCGACGGGAATTCATTCCTAGTCAGAGGGTTGTTCTGATATGAGCAAATTAATTCCAGCATGGTACTAGTTCGGTGGAGGTTAATGCAACCATTCCCGGTCCCCTCCACCACCTTTCACAACATTTCATGGTTTCTCTCTTAGCACATCCCCTCTTTCAGCAGTCATGCAACACGTAACCATTTTCTATTAAAATAATCAGAATTTACATTCATCGATCTTCTACACAAGGTCCATCAAATCAAACATTCACACTTTTAAGTTTTCCACAGTTCCTCGACCCATAAAGTTATATTTACAGACTGGGGGAAACAAGGTGTTACACTGAATCATTGTTCCTGAGCGGTTGAACCATGATTCCTGAGCGTTTTTGAGATTCCTGACTTGAGCGTTGGAGATGCAGAGTGTAACAGATGTTGAGAGCAGGAATAAAAGAAAAATGTCGTGACAGAGAGAAGTTGTTGTTTCTATGTAAAAAGTAGTCGAACTGTAAGCAATGAAGTTTACAACATGAATTGAGGGAGAAAATGCAGAGATGAAGAACATATGCTGGACAGAACAGAAATGGTGAAAACAACAGACTGTACGAGAACTTAAGCGCAAGAAGATGCAAGCAGGAACACACTGATGCAGGTAGAGTAGAGCAGTGTGGCAGAACAGTGATGATACTGGTAAGCCATTGATGAATACTGTATCACTGTAATAAATTTCAGAAAGCAAAGATTTATATCTCAGGGTGGTAGGGTGGTGTTAGGGAGGACTGTTGTCCTCAGAGTTTCAAGTGGGTGCTTGAACAAAGGGAGTTGTATCATCTATCTGGTTGCAGCCAAAAAAACCAGGGTGGTAGGGTGGTGCAAGGGAGAACCATTGTTCTCTGTTATACAGGTTGGTGCTTGTGTGACTGGAAGTTGGTGCTTCCATCCAGTTGGTGCTAGAACACTCAGGGAGTTGGTGCTTCCTTCTAGTGGGTGCTAGAGAAACCAGAGGGTTGGTGCTCTCTATAAGTTGCAGCTTGTTAAAGAAGAGGTTGTAGCCTCATTTTGAGTTGGTGCTCAAAGATTGATGATGTACAGAACTTAACAGTCTTCCTATCATTCTAAGAAGAAGAGGTTTTCTCCCTTTATGGGTTTCCTCATGAATATTTGTCTCTGTGTATATCATATGTGTGATTGATGTTTATTATTTCTGTTGTTCATGACTTGCATAATCTTGATGATCACTTGGAGAAGATTAATATTATTTCAATAGGCATAAAATTGTTTAAGCACAATAACAACTGATTCACCCCCCCCTCTTAGTTGTCTTATTTCCAACAACCTTATGAAATTTGAGCCAAGAACCAAGAGAGGTCAAGTTCGTTCGTAATGCATACATGCTTGCATGTTCCAAGATAACTACCAAAAAGAAATCTAGGAACTTGAACTCAACATCTAAAGAAATGAGAACAAGATGCGCTAAGACTAAACCTGGAAAATTGTAAAGACTGAAGAGTCCAAGAAAACTGACCAATGGACCAAGCACGATAAATGCACACACCAGAGTAATCGAGTCGATGGATGGCCACCAAACAAGCTGCACCGGACAAAGAGCCTGCACTGAAGAGAAGGGCCAAAAAATTAGGAAAAATCCAAAGGGACCAAAGCCAAGCAAAACCTAGGGATGCCAAAGACCATAAAGCTCGCTGCCAACATAATGAAAAGCAAGTGCCATAAATATCCCACACGGATCCATCACCATGCTCTGTAATGATTTTAATGAAAGTCGCTTGGAGAGTGAGAGCATGTGGGAGGAAAAAAGGGGTCTCATCACTCCCTCCCTTGCTTTAAGTGAATCCACCAACACTAACATACAAAACGCCTTTCGATTTGTGCACTACTTGTCATGATTAAACATCAAAGGATTAAATCTAAAGTCCCCTCGTTGTTAATGACTAAGGTCCCAATTTTTTGTGTAATTGCTTGGGATGCTAATTGATCTGTTTTAATATTGTTACTTCTTAATGCATGATTAAAATTGAGATGGGAGAAGGAAGTAATAAGGTGCCTGATTCGACCGAGTATTGAGGCAAGTGCAATGTCCAATGAGTTGGATCCCTTAACCAGATGTCTGATGATTATCAATGAATCCCTAATCATAATCAAGTTTTGAATGTTGTGTGATAAGGCGATTTTCAATCCTTAATATAAACCATATACTATGCCAAATTGTTAGAAAAGATGCCTAAACTCCATGAGTACGTTGCTACAAATTTCCCTCTAGGGTTATAAATAACCCCCCCTGCACCTGCTACCCCAAAAATATAATAGATTTATAGCCAAGATTCACGAGCATATTCAGAAAAAGTCCCCTCACGATGTATTGAGACCAACCAAGATCCACAATTCAACCTTGTTATAGCTTTCGAAAGTCCATCTGATATGTGTGATAAAACTAATAGAAGTGACTATACATCATTATACAAAGGTTGTAATGTAAAATTCCTCAATACTATTTCCTTATGCATCCATTGAATTACTAGAAGGGTGCCCCCAAAGATTTGAATATGTGAGACTCCAACCTCATGAGCTAGCCTTGGAACCAATTTGAGTGCCAACAACTCACAATAAGTATTTGTTTCTCGACCGATTCTAGCTTTGAATGAAATGCTAGGGTTGAATATATAAACATAAATCCTCATGTTCCACCCTTGGGTGGGGTCACTTATGAGGCCCCATCAAAGTATGCCCATGGAATGTCCTTATTAGTTTTCTCTTCCTTGGAGTTATGTGTAATTTGTTTATTTTGAAAGGTTGAGTATGCATTTAGAATGTTTAGTGCCTGAACAACACATTTTAAAGGTAGTGTCTCTTTGTTCTCAAACAACCTCATATTTTTAGCCAACCAAACTCCCCAAGCAATGTTTAAGGGAAGAACTCTGATCTTTTTTTTTGTCCTTGCCGACACATCAATTTTTAAAGGCCTCTTCAATGTTATCTCATACATAGACATTTTGATACTCAATCATCCTTTCCATTTCCTTCCAGACTTCCCTTGTGTAAGGGCAAGTCATGATGATATGTGCATTTGTTTCTCCTACTTTCTGGCATAGACTGCAACAACTAGGTCCAATTGAGGTTCTTAACGACATAGTTATATTTATATACTAATTTAGTTGATTTTTTTTTTCCCAATGTTATGAGTTGAAATAACAAAATGAATATTATTAAAATCATGATCTATGGTCATGATTTTTATAGTGAAATCAGTTGTTATACTAACCCAAAAACACCTCAGGACAAGCGAATTTGTAAAATTTATGATTCAAAGGAGGTTATGGTGAATGTTAGTTTATTTTAACTTGCCTCATCCTAAATATTATAGAACATGACTTTACCCAATTCAAAACTTAATTATTTTTGAAAATCTCCTCACTCTAAACTAGAATGACCTTACTATTTTTATTTCCACTATGTTTAAATTTTAAAAATAACATTTTAAAGAATATTTAGTCACGTTCCTTTTACTTGTCCAATAAATAATATTGGTCGTAAACATTGCCATCATAAAAGAGAAGTAAAACTTTATATATTTATATATATATAAACAAGAGTTCTTCATATTTTAAATGGTCATTAGAATCTCTTCCATATTAAAGTGACTTTCATGACAATTACAACAATGACTATGACAATGAGAAAGATGACAACGCATGATGATTGTCCACCAACTTTCATAAATGATATATATATATATATATATATGTGTGTGTGTGTGAGTTCTCTATATTATAAATGATCAGAACAATCTTTCCCATGTTAAAGTGGCTTTCCACTATGATGATGACAATGGTAATGATAAAAAAGAAGACAACGATGATGATGATGATTGTCCATCAAATATTAACTTTGGTTTATTGAAATGTAACTCTTGACAAATGAGTGAAAGAAATCATTCACTTTGTTTCAACATATTGTTTTTGTGATAACAACTATTAGAAAAAAGCTTTTGAACTCTCTTTGTTTTTTATAAGTTAATATGTCATGAATACATTTAATGCTACAAATGACTTCAAAATGAACTCTCTTTGTTTTTTATAAGTTAATATGTCATGAATACATTTAATGCTACAAATGACTTCAAAATGAGACCTAATTTTTTTGTTTGTATCTATCAATAACTTTATAAAAGCAAAATCTATTAATAAATAAACAAATAAAACAATAAAACAATAATTTAAAAAACAAAAAATTGATGCACAACTTTGAGATTTTCCCTTTTTGAGACGACTTTAGTAGCACAATTTCCTTCTTAATAAGATTGTAATACAATGCGACAATAAGTTTTTTTTCCCCAAGTAAAACCTTGTGTGATCCTCTCCTCTTCCCCTTGAATATTTGGATGGAGGACGACCCAACTACCAACTACATTAGTGGCTAGTCACCTCAAGTGACTCGATCAGATTTAAACATATGATCTAAGGCCTCCTCGTTAACAACATGCATTGGGCAGATGGTCAATCGATTGAGATAACCCTTGGGGCAAAACTATGATAGTAAGTTTTTTTTTTATTGCTAGCGTGTCCGTTACTTGCGAGACTACCCTGTGGTCTAAGAAACTGCGACCCAGTGGCATCTAAGATGTCTGGGCCATACCAACCCTTAACATGGCTAGATTTTTTTTGGTGTCTCCTACCGACTATCGCGAGTTTTGAACCTTGGCCACCTTACAAAACAAAACCCTTGAAATCCAATCACACTAGTGGGATTTGACAACTATGATAGTAAGTTAACTTAAGTAGAACAACATTTATTATAAATAATTTATAAGTTAGTTAAAATAAAAGCATATTTTCTATTGGAGTGAGTTAATAAGTGGACAAACTCAACCTTATTTGTTAGTTCATTTTTTTGATCAAGACAAAGTTCCACTATGATCCACTCATTTTTTTTGAAATTTCAATGATCCGAGTCTTCTAAAAATGCACAAAGTTTCGTGGTGAAAGTTCCCATCAATAAAGTGGAACTATAACTTTGATAAAATTCATACTAAGAAGAATTTGGATTAAAAAAGAGTTGAGTTTTTCTACTTATTAACTTACTCTATTTCTATTGGCTTTATAATTTTTTCTATATAAATAAATTCAAAAGATAACTACTTCTATCTTAACTTTGAATTGATTAAACATTGAAAGTAATAATTTTGTTTATATCAAAATTACACTAAAATTGTGTTTTTTAAAGTATTTATTTATATGTAAGATGTTAGTTTTTTTTTTTTTTTAATTAATGTGACACAATAATGTTTACCATCCCCTTAAACCAATAACGTCTATCACACTAAAAAGTTTGGAGAGTACGGAGCCCTTCCCGTAAAAAGGAGTCATATATATATGTTAGTCCAAAAACCAATTTCACTATAACATTGAATGCATTGTTGATGATTTTTTTTTTCAATGAATTCATTTTATTTTTCAATGAATTTATAAATAAATATTATTATTTTATTTTTAAACTTGATTTGATTTACATATAAATTATAGCATTGAATGCATTGTTGATGATTTTATTTTTCAATGAATTTACAAATAAATATTATTATTTTATTTTTAAACTTGATTTGATTTATTGAATGCATTGTTGATGATTTTTTTTTTCAATGAATTCATTTTTTTTTTCAATGAATTTATAAATAAATATTATTATTTTATTTTTAAACTTGATTTGATTTACATATAAATTATAGCATTGAATGCATTGTTGATGATTTTATTTTTCAATGAATTCATTTTATTTTTCAATGAATTTACAAATAAATATTATTATTTTATTTTTAAACTTGATTTGATTTACATATAAATTATAAATATTATTATTTTCCATTTGAAAAAGGCACTCATGATTTTTTAGTGCAGTGGGGCCCTCCACTAAGATAATGTTGCTTCGAGGACTCCTAGAGAGTAAAGTCCACTTAAAATCAAAGTGGAGTCGCTCGTTGCGGTAAAACTGGCAGTGATTTACCGCTTGACCACCGCCAAGCGACATTATTTGCACGGGGACTACGAATCGATGACGTGTCACTGTTATGCCACTCCAACCCAATCTCGGCGGCAAACGTGGCAAGCAACGAGCTGGGGCTAGCGTGTTAAGATCATTTATAAGGACAGTTGAATAGTTCGTTAAAAAAATTATTAAGACACTCGATTAATGGAGTCACGGCCGGAGGCAGAGCGCCAGAGGGAGATTCAGATTCCTCCTTAAAACCTCTTCTTCATTATATATATAAATCTGTCGGTGTGCTCTGCATTCTTCCCAGTTTGTGCAGAGGAATTTGTCTGATGGGCTTGGAGATGCAGCGAGCAGCAGCCGCAGCGCAGTGCCGGCGCAGCCACAAGTTTCGAACGGGGGTCGGCAAGATGCTGGTCCGTTTGATTTGGATTAGCGGCTTCTTCACGGTAACGCTGGCCACCTTGCTCTCCACTCACCTCTTCCCGGCTCTGCATTCGGTTTTCCGCTCTCGTCCCTCTTTCTCGGAGCTCTACAAGTTGCAGACAAAGGTACGCTCTCATCTTCCAGAGGTCTCGTCTTCGATTCCCAGGGAGTCCGCAGGTTTATGAATTTAGGGTTTCTAAATTCTATACCCCGTCACTGTTCATCTTGTCAGAAATCTTGCGAAAATTGCAGTCGTCTGCCGGTTTCTTGATTTATATTAGCCTTAATCTTCTATATTTCAGCCGAACTCTAGTTGTTTTCAGTCGTCTTTCACGATGGATCTGGTAACTGTCTCAATGCCGAGAAATTTGAGGTGTATATGCTCTGATTTCTTGTGCCAGCTAAAAATTGCTACAATCCTAGTGGCAGCATTGTAGAATTTTTCCTCGCTAATCCTTGGTTCCTACATGTACACACGTTCACTTGTGCTCGCGCTTGTTCTGGTTTTCTAATTTTTTCTTGGGAGTTGTGGTAAGTGCGGGCTTTTGCTGCGCGGATGAAGTTTTTAAGGTTTTCTTTCAGATGTCCGAGGGTTTGGTATTTTAGCTGTTGTGTCGCAGAGACATTTTAGTGCCACTCTCGTCAAAGGTGATTTCTACCCTCCTCGTGGGGTTTTTGTCGGCAGGGCTGTTACGGTGAAGTAGTAATTGAAATTGTTTTATAATGATTTTAAAGAACTTAAAAAGGTAGTCCTTCTGCACTTGTCATAAAGATGACTCATGTTCAAATCCTTGCCTTCGCTGCTACGCCAAGGTGAAGGTAAGGTCCTGGTTACACCGATCTTAGTGGTAGCCGGGGGCAAATTTCAGGTCTCCATGCATATAGGAGACCTGGCAAGCTTCGGGTGTTCTGCAATTGGTACAAGGAGTCCGAGATGTAGCCATTCTTGGCTTCATTTCATTCACGAGGCGAACATTTTGAAAGACATTTTTTCACTTTTGATTTTATTTTCAAGGGCGGCCTTCATTGTTGTCAGTTTGGATCCTCTTTTTGCAGATTTTTTGCGAGGTGGCTTAGGCTTGTGCTTTATAACTTTTTTCAATCCAAGCTTTATTGTGAGGTGCATTCTACAGCCCGGGTCAGGTTGGGGTTGATCCATCAACTCTTTGTATGTGTGTGTGTATGCCTGCCTGTGAGTGTGTATATAACGGTGCATTGTGTGTATTGAATTGAATCGGACACTGGCACAGACCCAGCTTTATAAACTAGGTCTGATATACAAGTCGAGGTTGCAAAGATCAAGGATGCATATCTTGAGTTCACACAAATGGCGTATCACATTTTTGAAGTCGAGAATATGCTACCATAAGCTTCTCAACCTCTAGGTGCATATCGAACCCTGGTTTAGATGGATCGACCAAGTGATGTTTTTACTATAAGATCATTGCACACAATAAAATAAAAAAAATAGTTGTTCAGAGTCCAGACCTTGTTTTTCTTGTAATTAAAAGAGGACATCTATATTCACAAATAAACAAAATATTGTACAAAATGGGATGGCACTTGCCAAGCTATAATTTGACCTGGTTTTTGGCCTGTTCTATGAAGTATGAATACCTTCCCGGTGATGATTTTGCTACAAGATCATTATCAAAAAATAAAAATAGTTGTTCACAACTTCACACCTTGTTTTTTGGTAATTTAAACAAGTTATTTTTATAGTAAAACAAAAATTATTGTACAAATGGGGTGGCACTTGCCAATCTCTTATTCGATATGGATTTTGATCTATTAAGTATCGATGGTTACACGCCAAACTATAAGATCATTATACATAATGAAAAAGTAAAAATAGTTGTTCACACCTTGTTTTTTTTAGTAATTAAAAGAGAGCCTTTATATTAATAATTAAAAAAGTTGTACAAAATGGGATGGCGCTTGCTACCTGAGCGTTGCAATCTTGAGGCGCATATTAGACCCAGGTTTAGATGGGTCTGGCAAGTGATATTTTTACTATAAGATCACTATACATCACTATACATGATAAAAAATTAAAATTAGTTGTCGACACCTTGTTTTTCCTGTAATTAGAAGAGGGCATTTATATTAATAACACAAAAACATTGCACAAATGGGATGGCACTTGCCAATCTCCAATTGGATCTGGGTTTTGGATATTAAGTATGGATGCATGCCAACTGATGCTTTTGGTATAAGATAAGTATACTTAATAAAAACATAAATATAGCTGTTCACACCTTTTTTTGTTAATAAAAAGAATATTGTACAAAATGGGATGGCACTGGTTTTCAGCCTCTGCTGATTCAAACATGATATTTTAGTTATGCCTCTTCTGTCGACAAGGTTCATCTGGCTTGTATCTGATCCCAAGATAGAATAACATAGGCTGTTTACTTCATAATATTGTAGTCTCCATCGAAGCTTTTAAATTTCTCCGGTCTTCTATGGGGATGATTGTCAACCTGTGTCTGTAAACTCCTCAATCTTGACTGGCCGTCCATTGCTTTGTGCTCCAAAAGCAAAGGCTACATATTGTGGAGGATAATAGACAGTCCACTTCATGGCTAGCTCCACATACATTGATCTGCAAAATTTGCCTGCTTTATTCTTCCTGGTACATAGTTTACGATAGATTCCACTTCCTGGAGCATGCCATATAAAAATTGGTCCACTTAGCTTATTTGTCTTCATTCATCTACTTTAATGGGGCCACTGCCTTTGTTGCCTGATCCATACTTCCATTGCCATCTTCTTTTCCCTTTCCTTTGAGGTCCTCCATTATTTAGTGCCCTTCCATTCTCCTTTCAGATGCAGAATAATCCCCATTCTGGTCAACTTACTTGGACAGCTCAGTTAGAAATTCCAGCACATATCCAATCTTAGATACTTGTTACTAACTAACTGGAAAATTTATTGAGTGCAGACCTCTGTTGTCATGGACATATCTCCACATTTCTATTCTTACGTTTAATCGTTCTAGTCCGTCATGACTTGTGATGTTTTCAGCAGTCCTAAATAATACGGGTCATCTGACTGTCATTGCATTGTAGAAAGTTGAAACCCATATATTTGTGACCTCTCTTTATCTTGATTGCAAAAACTATATCACTGATATCCATTTTAGCTTCATTTTGCAGCAAGGTGAATTTGGAGTGCAGAGCAGTAGCAAATTAAGTTGGACAAGGGAATCGACCGCTCCACATTTTTCTAGATTATCGCAAAATTCTCAAAAGGTGCTTCATTCTACTTTAGCCTGATTTATTTGGACATCATGATATTATGAATGTTCAAGTTGTGCTATTAATAAATGGCCACTTTCAAGTTTATTGGAATACATGTTTGTGGCCACCTATTCGTCCATTGCCAGGTCAAATGAATATTCATGGATAGTACCTCAAAGTTGTGCATCTTTTCATGTTTTCACTCCCCTAGACTTGACAGTTGGATGGTGTGGATGAATGGCCGGGTTATGGAAAGTTATGGAAGCCTGCACCAAGCC
The DNA here is from genome assembly GCA_009831015.1 of Picea engelmannii. Classification (NCBI taxonomy): domain Eukaryota; kingdom Viridiplantae; phylum Streptophyta; class Pinopsida; order Pinales; family Pinaceae; genus Picea; species Picea engelmannii. The sequence goes on from ML796846.1 coordinate 130,469, forward strand.
GAGGTTTTAGACCATGTGTGAAGCCAAGCGAGTCATATGAAGGTGGGTTTCATAAATCAAAGATGCTTCTCAGGTTGCATAATGTATGATGATATAATCTTATTTGTATCTGAATATTCTTTACTTACAGCTCCTGAAGAGTCTCGAGGCTACTTACTGGTGCACACTAATGGTGGACTGAATCAGATGCGAGCTGGTGTAAGTGCATGCATTTGAAATCTGTCATCCCCTGTTATCATAGAGAGACAAAGTTTGCTGTTATCGTTCATACACCCTGGCAATACAGGCCTCTTTTTGCTATTTTCAAGAAACTAGAAAGAGGCATATGATCTTTCTGATAGGATTACTGCAAATTGTAATCTCTCACTTTAAGTAGTTGGTATGAATGGATGGGAAACAGTTTACATTTTCAAGTGAATGACATGCTTGGACAAGTTTCAATCTTGTTATAATGCTCGTCTTCTGATGCTCATTTTACATTTTCAATTGAATGGCATGTTTGTTACAAAGTTCCAATCCTGTTATTGATGTTTATTTTCAGATGCTCCTTGTCCAATAAAACTAAATTATATGCTGTTCTTCATCTGTCAAGAATCAAATCCCTTATAAAAATTTGCAAGATGGCAGTGTTCATTTGTTGACTTGAAGTGCAGATCTGTGACATGGTCGCAGTTGCCCGCATTATCAATGCTACATTAGTAATTCCAGAGTTGGACAAAGGATCATTCTGGCAGGACTCAAGGTGAGGATACCATTTTTTATTTGTGTAAAAGATTTTAATATAATGTGGTGAAAGGCAGCTCTCTGTTGTGCCTCTGCAAGTTCATTTTGGTCTCACAATTTGGAATGGTGGAAAATTGAAATGTTGCAGCAATTTTTCTGATGTTTTTGATGAGGAGCATTTTATAAATGCTTTGGCGAATGACATCAGAATTGTGAAGAAACTTCCAAAGGAGTTTGCATCTTTTACCAAAGCAGTAAAACATTTCCGAAGCTGGTCTGGTGTGGAATACTATCAGGAAGAGATAGCTCCTTTGTGGCAGGAGTATAATGTAAGCTGCCCTTATTGACTGTGGAAAATTGATGGTTCAAGTGGAATTTCTATTTAGAATGGTTATTTAGATCTCTGTTTTTTGACTGATTTCCGTGTCTTCCTATTTAATGAATACACAAAAAATGTTTTGTTTTCCAGGTGATTCGAGCTGCAAAATCAGATTCTCGCCTTGCAAATAATAACTTACCCCCGGATATCCAGAAGTTGCGTTGCCGAGTGCACTATGATGCTTTGCGTTTTGCCCCACACATTGAAGCAATGGGAGAAGTAAACTAAAGCTCTTCACATTATTGCATTTTCTACAATTTTAAGTTTTGCTTCAGTTAAACTTGTAGCAGTATTTAAATGTCAAGATGACCTGCAGTTATTGGTTGAGAGGATGAGATCATATGGTCCATACATAGCCTTGCATTTACGCTATGAGAAAGACATGCTGGCTTTCAGTGGCTGTACCTATGGCTTGACGGCTGCTGAAGCTGATGAACTAACGGCCATAAGGTATTCTTTTTACTTTCCTCCTCTAGATTATCTGTAATTATATTGGTCTTGTTTACAACCTTTTGTTGTTATTGGAGGCAAGGAAAATGTTTGTCATTGAAGCTAGTGAGATCTTTTTAGTAGATGGAGTCTTATATTCATATAAAACTTGGATTTCTTCTAGAGAGAGCACCCCTTACTGGAAGGTCAAGGAGATAAATTCCACAGAACAGAGGGCTAAGGGACTATGTCCGCTTACTCCAAAAGAGGTTGGCATTTTCCTTGGGGCTCTTGGTTATCCACCAAGCACCCCAATCTATATTGCTGCTGGAGAGATATATGGTGGTGATCATAGCATGGCCGAGCTTGCATCCCGGTTTCCAACGTTGATAAGAAAGGTAGACAAATGTCTTGGTTGCTTTTCCTGGTGTTTGTTATATTTCTAATCAAGGCACTGAAAACTTCTGAACTAAAAGATGAATAAATGTCTCATACATTTGATTTCTGAAGCACTACCATTGTTCCAAATGCTGTCTACCTTTTTAAAAATTATCACAAAGAAGAATTTAGATTAGTGGATAACCCTTTGCATCTAAGTAGTGGATAGATTTGGCTGTTGTAACATGATGTCCTCTCTGCTGAAGTGGACCCAAGCATGATCTCTCACGATCCTTTATGTAACAAGGGCCAGTCATTATATAATGCCACTTGTTAGCTACAGGTCTTATAATTTATTCTTGTGAGTGCCGTATTATTCTATAGTCTCCCATATTTGCATGGCCCTTTGTAGTCAGTTACTAATTGGCCCTTTTGGGTTCTTACAGTTGATGCTTCTTGCGCTCTTTCTAAATATCTATCTACTTGAGGTGGGTTGTGGGTGACCTCATGAGGGTGCATAAAGAAAATTGAAATTAATTGCTTACAAGGGATCTGATGCATGGAAAATTTACTATTTGATGTGTATGTATAGGGGTGGTTGTGCATATGCAAAGAATTTTTTGTTTCTTGCTTGCGTGCCTACCATAGAAAAAGACTTGCCGAGTCTTCCAAGTACCCGATGAGTCTACTTGGCTTGGATAAAAACGCTGTCAATGTTGGTCAACCTCTAGTGCTTGGCTAGTTTGTCAAGAGTTGTTGAGTTTGATAGATGAAATCAAATAGTGCCACATAAAACCAAAATTTGATTAATAATCACGTAGATCCATTTTAACTTTGTATCTATTAAGTATCGAGAGGGATTGAAAAGAAATTAAGATGCAAATCTCTTGATGCTTAAAAGATGCCAAGTTAAGATGGATCTACGCTGGTGTGTGTGCATATATTCTTTTCTGCAGAAATAATCTCACCTCACTTTCACACATTTAAGCAAAGAATGGGGGTGCTGGTACCGTGCTAGCCCTTGTGGAGCTTTCCCCTTTGTTCCCCAGAATTTCTAGATGGAAAGCGGATCTACTGCGAGCAACATAGGCAGCTGGTAACCCCAAAGGACCCAATGAGATTTGATCCATGTGTATGTGTGCATATATATATGATTGGTCATTCTTAAGTTTTCTCTTTTTATATTACAGCTTTTACACACCTCATATATACTGTGGTATCAATTTTTATCTTTTTTAAATATTATATTTGGCCAACTTATACGATGTGTCATTTCAGTGTTAGACAGGGACATTACACATCTCCCTTGTACTGGGCTGTAGAATGTACCTTGCTTCCCTCAGTTCGATAAACTGTTTAGACTTTGAAGTATATATAGACTTCCACATTTGCTTGTTCACTTTAACATGCTTTTATGTTTTGTTTTTGATGCCCATAGAGAAGATCTGTCATGAAATCTAAAAATAAGTTTTCTGATCTTTTAGTATTTTTGGATTTTTTATTTGTCGAGTTTTATGCCAGGTATTTTTTCAGGAGTATTTTGTGAGTTTGAGTCTTTTTTTGGTTAACAAGAACGGGTATATTTATTATTTATATTAGAAAATTGCTGCAGCTGCACTGGTCAGCATGATAATACATATAAGAGAGGACTGTCCAACGAAACATTCTGAGATATGTCCAAAATTTGTGACTGGCAGTCTATGAAAACAAAATAGTCCTTTGTAGAGGATTTCTGTAAACTACTACAAGTATATATTTGGACAAATACTCCTAATATCAAACAAACTTTAAAAGACATTAGACATATTACTGAATAAAACTATGTTGGCTGTGAGTTTCCTCCTGATTCTCTTTATTGGTCATGGAGTTCTGGTCCACATTCAGCATTTCCACATCCCCTTGCTGCTGCTGAACTCTTTCCTCTTCTTTAACCTCCCCCACTGCAGACCCAATAGACAGCCAAGAAATTGAATGAGCTGTGGAATTGTTTCTTACCAGACATGCAACCCGGTGTTGGAGACCAGTGCACTCAGCTTGAAGGTCCTCTATTTGTCGCTTCTGACTATGCAAGGTTTCCATTATGAAAGCAGCTTCAAAATTCCTGGCACTCTTCCTGGGAGTGCATTCTATCAGTTAATGAAAATATCGAGTTTCTATTATCAGTGTTGTAGGTCTCTTGTCTTCTTAAGACTTTGTGAATTTCAGTTGTTTCACACAGTGGGCATCTGCCAAAATGCCCATGTTCTATTTTAGTTTCCCAACATAACACCTGTTTGAGCTCTTTTTCTCCTCTCACAACACTCAGACCAGCAATCCTATTAACATACTCTAACATTCCCTCAGGAGCAAAGATGGAGGATGGAATGCTAACCTTTAGCAAATTTGAGATGATAGTAGGGGGCCAATGGAGTAACATGTATCTTTGGAGCAGAGCAATGCAGCACAACCCAGACAAACCAATTGGAAAGCCACGAATGCGACTCGGACCCCACAAACCTGAGTTGTCAAGCCACCAATATTCAGAACCCCACATATCAGAGCCAGAGTCAGAGCCACCTATCCTCGTGAACCAGTGTCAATAGAACATTTATCCAGCAAATAATCAGAGTCATGATTCCACAGAGATAAACCAGAAGGGCTGATATCTAATGCTAAGCCCCAATTCGAACCAGGCTGAAGCAAAATTATGAACCATAGACTGGCAAAATACCACACGTCCTCAAGCAATAAATGAAAGCTGGGAGACATTATCCCACCTGCAAGAAGAATTAAAATCCGGAGCGCTTTATGTGCTTGATCCTGCATTAACCTTCGAATGTGTGATGCAAGGGTATCGTGGGTTGAATGCTACTTGGTTGCTGACTTTCATAATCAACCACCCCTTGTGTGATATCGTGCCAAATTTTTAACATGCAAGAGCACATCATAATGTTGAATTAATACTTAGGGGATGGGGAAAAAGACCTCCCCTCCTTTTAGCTTCAATTTGCCACATTCTAGCAGACTGGCCTTGTTGGCTAGACTGTTAGCTGGTTGAGTGACCTGAGAACGTGGTAGATCTATACACTCTTGAACTGGACAACTTTTTTCTTGATTCGCTTGATTATTCGTATTAGGATGCCATTGCTCGGAGAGGATGCCTTGAGCATTAGTTTGATGATTAGAGTCCAGTCCCCTATGATAATTAGGTTCTTGTATGCTTTTCATCGATGATCCTCAACCCTTGAAACAGAGCAAATGCCTTTGCTTGATTGTGTGAAGCTTTACCCAATCCCCACTCAAAGGTGTTTTCTGTGTTTCCTTCGGGATCAAGAATGATCCCCACCCACACCTGCCACCCCTATTTTGCGAGTTTGAGTTTTGTTCTTCTTCTTGCTGAGTCATTCTCGAGGCCGAGTCTTACTTTTCATTTTGCCAAGTCATTCCCAAGATCGAGTTGTTACTTTTAAGCAATTGTTTTTAAAACTGTTCCGGTCTGGCAAAACCAGTCGGTTTGACCGGTTTGGAGGCAAATCCGGGCTGACTGGTGGCACATAACTGTTTTTGGCCGGTTCGGTACGGAACTGGACGGTTCCGTACAACATCCGCACGACGCATCATGGACCCACAAAATTCATTTAAAAAAATATCAATTGTTTAATAGAAGGGGGCCTATTAAGTAAAAGCGATGTTCTCCTTTATCTTTCATTTTCATCCTTTTACTTAAATTTTTAACATTACCATTAATTGTTTTAGGATGTTTGGGAGTGGTTCCAACCTCATTGGACTTCATATGGAGAAAGTTGAATTTTAGTTCCCATTCAAAATTCAGCGGACTTGACGATTTTCAGGATTTCAAGATTGGCAGGATCGCAACATTTCCACTAAATTCTATCATGTATGAGGGTATGGAACTGGCATTTAATCAAGACCACCAAGCCCTCTATGTACCTCAATGATGGCGACATTGATTGTTGAACTCTTTTGTCACCACCCTAGTAAAAATGTACCCTTCACTCAAGTAAAATCACGTATTAGGCATGTTAAACTTTTTCTATCTTATTTTAATGCTTAGAGGGTGACACTGATGATGAGGATCCTAATATAGGTAATGATGTTAATGATATGCAGTTTTTTGTTGTAGCATGATTTTTTTGGACTCTAAAGGCCATTTAAAGCCTCATTGTTGATGAATTTTGGTTTAGAGAGGGATTGCACTCGGTGCTATTTTGGTTGTTATTTGCACTCTTGCTATATAAATGAGAAACTTTGCATATCTGTGTATAAATGGTTTGGATTCAAATGGATGCACATGAATATATATGTTTTTTTCCCAAATTTGAAGATTTTATATAGTTTTTGGTTGATTTTTTTTTCCTGGTTTTTTTCGGTCTAGTCCGGTTTCGCATTTTTGGGGTCGACCGGTTCGGATAACATTAAATGCACATGATACATTTTGCTCAATATCCATTGTGCAAATAGAAGAATATTTTTTTCTTCACTTGTGTGTACAAAAGTACACATGATGCTTATTTTTGAATGTGTGTTTCAATCCTAATAATCTTTTGTTAATATCAAGTTGGTTAGTTTTTTCTCTTATGGATGTAGTATTTTATAATCTGTGAGTAGACCAAGGCAAAATATGGTTATGTCGGACTAAGCCATAACTTGTCTAGGTCATAATATTGGATTTATTCAACATTATGAGTTTTCTATGTGGGACAGATGTTTCCATACATTCCCATGAAGAGATGGACTTTCATTTCTTATTTCAGTTTAGAAGTTTGAATGCAACAACTTGTTGAATTGTCTTGAAGACAACTTGTGCTTGTTGTTTAGTCTAATTCATGATGAGCGTGTCTATTTAATTTTATAGATCTAGAAGCATGGACAAACTGCCATGGGCAGTTTCATTGTCAAGTAGTTTGTAGTTGCTCAAGTTACTTCAGAGATATAACATGACCAACAAAGGTCTCCCTTACATTTGGAAAGTGACAGTTAGACTTCATCTAGTTTTCGAAGGATGAATATCAAGAATGAGTGTACATGGCAATGGTAATGCAGTGATGCTAAAATACAACGTGAGGAATATATATTAAATGTTCATATATATTTCTGAAATTAGATGTTCATATATTTTTATGACCTTATAGAGGAAAACCACTGCGAACATATAGATAACAAAATGCATAATACAATGTGAGGAATATATATTAAATGTTCATATATATTTCTGAAATTAGATGTTCATATATTTTTATGACCTTATAGAGGAAAACCACTGCGAACATATAGATAACAAAATGCATCTTCAAAGAGGACAGCTTGATAAAAGAAAAATGGACAAACATCTTCTTAAGGAGAAGGCATAAAAACTAAAAAAGATATAATAACCTACTTACTAATAGTATCCCTTATTGTTCATTTCTAGTGGTTGATTTGCTCTTTTTTTTTTTCACTTGGTAAATCACCCTTTGTGAACAAAGTGGGCCTATCTTCAATTGAGATGCCACAACTGAGGGGTATCCATTCCACCAAATTCTCCTAGGGCTTGTACTTGGCCTTGTTCGTTGAGATATGTTGCTTCCATGTGTTGTCAAGGTCATTGAGACTTTCATCTGGTTGTCTTGGATGTAGTATAACTTTGTTGGCTGCATTAACGTGATAACATATCTTTGGATAGCTTTTACCTTAGGTTTGAGCACTAAAAATGCTTTGATGTAACTACATGACCACAACCGAATTGAAAAAAGTTTGGTAGACCTGAAGGGGAGAACATGGGAGTGGGCTTGAGTTTGTAACATGTATAGGGGGATCATGACCTCTTGATGCCATAAGTTCACCTTGCACCTACAGTTGATGCCATGGCTACCTCAAGTTGTTAGGTTAAGGCCCGTGGGAATGGAACCTAGTCAATGGTATCCCCATTAATAAGAATGTGGGGTGGTTGTGTCTATCCCCCTTAAGGAGAATGTGGGTGTGGACTTGAGTCCATAATATGTACATGTGGGTCATCACCTCTCAATGCGATAAATTCAACCCCTAACTCTAGGTGCCCCCCACAACTAACTTAAGTTACCAAATGAAGCTTGTGAGATTGGAACCTTAACCAAAGTTGCGAAAATCTGTTGAAATATTGTAACTGCGAAGAATATTCTAATTATAATTGAGTTATTATTATTTAAATCAAATCCCCTTTTGTGGATTGATCATGTCGGGACTTATGTATGACCAAATCCCCTTTTGTGGATTGGTCAAACCCTAGTTAAATGGTGGTATTTGAGAAGTCCGCCCCTAGGGCTAATTAAAGTGGTTTTAACCACTAGTTGAAGAAATCGTCCCTGCTTGGTGAAAAGACACAACCGTAGCGCCTCCCAGCTAGTATAAATAAGAGAGGATGATGCCTCATTCTTACACTCACTCATTCACTCAACAAGTTCGCATCTTTTGGAGGTAGCTGCAGTTGCAAGAAGGAGAGAAAGGCACATTGCTCAGTCTTGGATATTCTCTAGTGTTTGGTCTTTTATCTTGTCATTGTACTGGCAATCTATATTAAGAAAGTTTTTGCTGGGTTTTCTCTCCCATGAGGGTTTCCCAGGATAAAATGCTGTGTACCTTGTGATTGTGTTTCTCTCACTGATCCTGCTTATGCTATTATTGTCTAGTAAGTTGAAAAGAACTTAATAGCAGCTCTAAATTTAACAAAATCCTTGTTCCCCACAGCTAGTCCCAAGCTCCCTGGGCACAATCAACATAGCAAGTGATTTTCGGCAAGGTGATACTCTCCACACATAGGTTTGTTGCGGAAATTACATTGGACCTAACCCCCACTAAGGTGTTTGCGAAGTGACTAACACAATTCCCTTGCGCCTTCACCATTTTTAATTATCATTAGTGTTATATGAAAAAAAAATGTTTTTTTGTCTGGTTTCTTTCAGTTTGGTTTGATGGGAAAAAACACCCAAAAATATAACTGGTAGTAGTTCTTCAAAATAAGTTCTTGTGTTTCCATTGGCTAGTTAGTTAGCTCTTTCTGTGCTGTAGTGATAGGAGTTGCTTTCGCACCTCCACTGTTTATTCACATTGGCTGTACTTTTGAGCCCATTGAGTCTTGACCCAACTTTGTGGTCTCTCATTGGACATTAGTAAAATGATCTTATTTTATCTTATCATTGATTGGATTACCCATAATGCTGTCCTTTGCAAAGAAATGAATTTCAGGATGTGGAAAGTTTTCCAGAGTTTTCCCCTGTTCCAAAGGTTTGCTAATTGTTGAAAACAAATCAAATTTCTCTTTACAAAAGCATCCAGACTCTTTGGTTCTTGCAAACCTTCTTCCACAGTAGAAAACTATAGGGAAAAGCGTACAGACATGAAAAAAAGTGTTTTTTTCCACCTTTATATGGGGATGGAGTCATTGAGCAATCAGATGCAGTCAATGAGCACAAACTCAATGAATTTGTGCATAGCCGTGGAGGACTCGCTCATCAAGTTTGTCAAAACTTGCTGAGAAGTCACCTCACTTGAAAGTATGTCAAGACTTTCTGAGTTTTGACTTTAACCAGCAGGTACGGCTGACTCTAACTAGTCAGAGGAGAATGGGGTGAACTGAGTTAACTCAACGGGGTTTAGTGAGTTTCGTATGCAGTGTTATTATGATCCATCTTACCTGTTTGAGAGTGCATATTGATCTTTTCCAAGGAGTAGGCTGCTGACACCTATTGAACCAATTTCATCATGTCAAAGCAGTCAATTTTTAGATCCCAAGGTGACAAGAAAGCTATTTTTCCAAATTTTGAACTAATTGGCCCAACCTGATACAAGACTGGTTTTATTATATTTATTGTGAAGCAAGCTAAATGCATCCCAATTTGCAATATGTAAACTTCAAATTCATGGTAATGTGCCCAAATTAATGAGTGTGTGTAACATGTAGTCTGAACTTTTAAGGTAATACTCATAGCTATTGCTTTTGAAATTTGTATTAGTTCAAAGCTTTAAATCTGTCACAGATTCTAAACGGATCACTTTTGCTTGGTTACCCCAACCATCGCAATCAGATGTGATTCCCTCTGTTCGGGATGCCACCATAGTCTGAAACCTAGAGATGGCTATTGTCACCCACTCAAGACCTGTGTCCCACATACAACATTGGCTGTTCCTTTCAACATGCTGATAACCTGTTTTACACGTTCACCATTTTATGATCTTTGCATCTAGGTGTCTATGGTTTTGGTTTCACTCTGCTACTCCTATGAGCATTGAGAGCTTACTTCTGTGGATTGCTTGCAAATGCCTATACCTGACACATAAATGATAAATATGCTTTGGGGGGTTGGGAATTGCAAGCCTCTCCAATTGTTCAGTCCATTATTTCCTTGCCTGTGCTCTGATCTCCTATATTTGAGAAGTAGAATGAAAACCAGCAGCTTAATATTATATTGTAAATACTGCTAGTTGTGTGCTTCACTGGAATACTCTGTACAGTTCTCAGTTTGTAAATTTTGTGCACATGGTGTTCAGATTACATGTGCTCTGTGAATTGAGTAGCAAAAATGGAATCGCGTTTTTTTTGAGTGGAATGTTAATGGGGGGATTGGGATAGGACAATGATTAAGAGAATCAGGATGTGATTTGTAGTGTTTGCAAATCGTTAGTTGTTATCATGTTTTTTGGATCAATGCAAGTATTTTCCAAGTGCTTTTTCCTTTGCTGAAACCAATATGTCTTCTTCTTAAAGCATTTAGACTATTTATTGGTCAGACTTTCTGATAACTCTGGCATTGGAAATGGAGCTAGGCAGAATACAATGTGTGTGATGTCTCTTATCTTGATTTTTTCACAGGAAAACTTAGCACCTGCAGAGCTGACCCCTTTCATGTCGCATGCAACCCAAATGGCTGCTCTAGATTATATTGTCTCAGTAGAAAGTGATGTATTTGTTCCTTCATACTCTGGCAACATGGCACGAGCTGTTGAAGGTCACCGTCGTTATCTGGGGCATCGGAAAACAATTATTCCCGACAGGTGAATCTTGGAAACTTATAAAGAGAGAGTTCAAAATGTGTGTATTGGAGAGTTGAGCAGTTCATGTCTGTTAACAAGTGCCCTTATCCATCTTTAATTTGATTTGTTAGGAAAGCTCTCGTCTCACTGTTCAACAAGATAGACCGTGGACAACTTAGAGACAGCAAGCGTCTTTCTGCAATTATTACAGAAATCCACAGGAAACGGTAAGTGGATCCAGCTTATTGAGTTTATTTTGCTTTAATGGGTGAAATAACAGCCTCTTTTTAGTTTTGTATATAGTTACAAATCATTACAGGGAGGAGGCAAAAAATACTGAGTATTCATTGATAATTGACAGACAAGGATCACCTAGAAAGAGAAAAGGCCCTATTTCTGGAACAAGAGGAAGGGAGAGGTTCCGTACAGAAGAGGCATTCTATACAAACCCTCTGCCAGATTGTCTGTGTCAGAATGAATCTGCTCATAATCCTGTAGATTATCGATCCACAGGCTTGAATACAACTGCTCAAATACTGCTTGATCGGAATATGGAAAAAAGCATTTAATGGAAATCACGACAGAAAAAAGCATTTCCTGAGAAGAGATTTCCTCAATTCTGCTGTAGACCTGCCTTCAGGGGGGCAAGCCCATGCCCACTGGGGAAGGCATGTAAATCCCCTATTATTTTATTTATTAATTTTTCCTGGCCATCCACATCCCTTGCAAAAAGGAATATGTTGGGAGAAAAGTGTATAATTATATTATATTTCTTCGGTGCAAATAAATTAATGGTTTAGAATGGGATCGAGTGCCTAATGCTATGCCTGATTAGCTGCATGAACAAATCACAGTGAATAAGGTGGAGATACGTGGCCTTTTTTTTGTGTACAGTACGAGGCTTTTCTGCCCAACTCGTGTATATTTATTATAAGAGTTCTAGTTTTATTGTTAATATCAAATACAAGGACAAGTTAAGCATGATTTCTTACAAACCGGGTACAGAAACAATGGCACACTAATATCAAATACAAAATGTAAAGCGTGATTTCTTACATATTGGGCACAGAACAGTGTCACACTTAAAGTTTTGCATTATTAAATTTCAACTCGTGGAAACTTTGGTTAAGGCGTTGCAGTTTATGCAACCGAGTTATTAAAGCATTACAGTTTATGTAAACAAATTGGTAAAGGCATTGGTATGATGGAAAAACAATTATCAATTGGTTAGAGGTCTTACAGGTTAAAATTGAATACACGGAATGTGGAATATGATAGTATGTTTTATTATTATATACTTCTATTCCACTAACAATATGCCATACATCTCATATTGATTACATGCAATTGCATTTTTACTATCGAAGTGAGTTTTTCCCGATAAATATGTCACATATGTCTCTTTGTACATGAATGTCTAATTGTTATATTCATTTATAAATAAATATTATATTCATTTATAAATAAATAAGTGTTGGTGTGTTTACATTTCTGTCAAGTTAACCTTTTCTTTTCAAGGAAAAACTGGAAAATCTGGTGGGGAAATTCAATGGATACCTCTACATATTGGTGTATGGTATCCGTAGTAAACACAGTGTATGGTATGGTATCAGTAGTAAACTCATCGGTATAGACTAGTGCCTTTAACTCAAGATACTTTCTGGTATGAAAGTAGACAAATACCCAACAACATTGGTGAAAAACGGYATGAAAGTAGACAAATACCCAACAACATTGGTGAAAAACGATTGTACTAACCCTTTGAGYTTTTTGTTTCAGTTTACTTAAATAAGTAGTGTTTATTAATGGTTATTGTGCGTATGCATATTCCAAATAATCATGTGCACCTTTCCTCATCACGCGTTCTTTTTTGTAAATTTAGCAGGCTATCTGTGAAACCTATATGATGATTTTGCCTGTGCTGACCTTCAATACTAACAGATTTGTTCATAATCACAGTAAGTTATTTAGCCTATATAGGATTTGGATATAACAATATTTTTCTATGCGGAATGTAGAGGTTCTCATGCTGCCCCTTTCTCCACATTGCCCAACCTTTCTGTGTTGTCGCCCTCTGCAACTTGCATTCCAAAAAGTTTTATGTGGAATGCAGGGGTTCTTGTGCCACTTCCTTTCCTCTGCATCCTTCACCTTCTGCATTTTGTATTCCTGATTCCTGCACTCCACATCCTGCATTTTGCTTCTGCATGGCTGCTTGGAGATTATCACTGCCAATTGTTCCTTGAAAGTACGGGTGTCCCTCTCATGAATACCCAGTTTCCATATCTGGTATGTGGATGCAGAGACAATCATCTTTTAGTGTGGTTGCGTCCATGATATCTTAACTTACATCCAACTCTTGAGTGGCGAGCAACATTCTCTCATTGGCTAGTCTGTCCGCGAGACAATTCGCTTTGTGCTTTACATGGAGGGGAATGATTGTTGGGATGAGTGAAATGCTATTGGCTATTCCTTCCAGGTTTGAGGAGACTCTCCAATTGTGCGTGAGTTTGTCAACTTGGGTAATATTCAACATTTGTTTGAGTGCATTCACTAATATGGAGTCCCCTTCCTCTTATCAACTTGTCATACCTATGAATTGAGACAACGAGAAAGCCCTTTTTTAGAGCTGCCACCATAGCTGCATTATTGGTTTCTACCTCTAAGAACCACATAAATACTCTAAGGATATGATCGGATGAGTCCCTAAAAGCTTCTAATATGATGGCCTGCATTGCCTTTGTAGACACCATCAAAAATGAGTTTTATAAAGTCCAAAAGTGGGGGAGACCATATGCTTCGGGGGATTTGTCTTGAGGTGCATAAGATGATGCGTTCTCCAAAAGTTTTCTAGGGTCAATGTCCCAGAGATAACGGTTTCTTTGTTCTCTCTTAGAACATTTTTTTTCTCTTAGTGGTCAATAGAAATAATGTACAGTTTTTTTTTTTTTTAGGTGTTTTGAGAATTTTTTGTCCATAATATCGCCCTTCCCCTTTTCTTTTTTTGAATACACAGAGTACATTCTTTCCAAATCTCCCATAGAAGAAATCCCTAAAGACGATGCCAAGATTTATTTAGGATATGTATTTCAAAGGGGGAGGGCTACTTTTCTATGGTTTTCCAAATGCCATTCCTTCCTCTCTGTTTTCTTAAAGGTAGTAGCACAATGATCCCACAAAATTTTTATTTGTGTGGATTTGTTAAATAAATGTTTGTTGGAGATATTACACATTCACTTAGGTAATGTTTTTTCTAAGGTTGATGGTCCAATGTTGAGAATGCTTCTTTGTATGAGAATATTCCCCTACAAAATATGGCGCTCCTCTTCAGATCAGAGTTAGTTATATTCAGTTACACTCAGTTAGACTAGTGAAAGTCACTCATGCATGACAACTTGGATTTTATCACCAGGAGTTGCATGTGTTTCTCTCACTTCCATATGCGTGACTTAATTAACTTGATTGCATGGATCACACTAAGACTATGTGGCAGATTACTTCGGTTTCTGTTATTGAGTGTCTAGATCTCTTTAGATCACTACTATGATGTTATTGACTTTACTTAGCCATGTATTAGTATATCATGTGTAATTAATCATTCTCTCATTAGTGAATACAATTCTATTGATTATTTTCTTTCATCTTTTCTCTCTTCTCAATTTGCAAGCTTTGTATGAATTATTGTTAGCTAGATTCTCTGTGCAAGTTTCACCACAATTCTATATGGTATCAATGTTGATACTTGTTAGAAATAATAGGTGTGCTCGTTTAACCATAACAATATAACAATATTGTCACCCAACCATAGACCGAATCCATCCCCGAGCACCTTAACCTTGATAGAGAGAATAATTCCGGAAGCAAACCCTAGGTCCAAAACCCAATCAAGGTAGTGTACCACTCTCCAAAGCTAGCGTACCA
>ML796846.1:188955-200495 GCA_009831015.1 Picea engelmannii
CTCTCCTTCTGCCTGTTCTTCGTGATGCAGATCTTCATTGTACTCATCCATGTTTACCTCTGTCTGCTCCCCTGCTGCACTTGCTCTGTCCTCAATGTCTCCTACTGGCTTCTGGACTGTCTCAGGGCTCCAAACTTCTTTCCTTGTTCCAAAATTTGCGTGAAATGAAGGCTGGGAGTTTTGCTTTCGAAGGTTTGGTCGTTGAGCAGCAGATTCAGACTTTGATAAGATTTCATCTATGTAGGTCTTTCTTCCTCCTTTTCCTTTTCCCTTGCCACCTGTGGGGTTAGTGTCTTTGGGGGTTTTCATGCAATCTTTTTATCTAACAAAAATAAATCATAAGTGCTTTTGAAATCTATAGCTATCTTCCCCGGCAACGACGCCAAAATGTTGGTCACTATAATTGCTTGATTGATTCAAACAACCAAGTGATACATAAATTATCAACCTAGGGAAGTCTTTTGTTTCAAAGATAACCACGCACTATATATGCTCAATTCCAAAAGCAACTTACAGTTGTAGTAAAAGAAACTATACTAATCACACTTGCTTGAATACACTGAAGTTATGAATTAAATCACAGGAAAGCAACCTACCTATTGCAGATTTTGAAGATTAAATTAAAGAATCCTGGATTACATTTTAAACTAACATTGCAACAGGAAAGAACAACTATTCTGTAACCAGAGAACATGACCCTTATTCTCAAACAGATACTTCAGTACTTTGTTTCTGATTAACACTCTTTCATGAAAACAGTAATGCAGGGAAAGCTTAACTCTATCTAGTAGAGAACAAGGCTGTCTAGTTCCTTCCTTTCTAAGAAGGAGCCTTAAGCCCTATTTCTGTTTAGCACACTTGTGGAATTAAAGTTTACAGAGAACAGGATGGTCTGATCCCTTCCTTTCTGAGCAGGAACCCTTCACCCAATTCCTGGCTAGCACACTTGCAGAATTAAATGAAATCTACAGAAGACAAGGTGTTCTGATTCCTTCCTGTCTGAGCAGGAACCCTTAACCCAATCCCTAGCTAGCACACTTGTAGAATTAAATGAAGTCTTACAGAAGACAAGGTGTTCTGATTCCTTCCTGTCTGAGCAGGAACCCTTAACCCAATTCCTGGCTAGCACACTTGCATAATTAAATGAAGTCTACAAAAGACAAGGTGTTCCGATTCCTTCCTGTCTGAGCAAGAACCCTTAACCCAACTTCTGGCTAGCATACAAAAATCATCACACAAGATTGCTGATAAAAAGAATTACGAAATTCATTTAATAAACTAAGACATAGTTCAGTCGTGTTTCAGCAAAGCAGAATTCATTAACAGTAGTGTTTCAGCAAACAAAAGCTAATCAAATCATAAACAGAGATTGAATGAACACACTTCTAAAACTAATGGGTGAATCTTGTGAATAAGGTGGGCCCTGCCTTCTCACAAGATTCCCCTGAAACGAAAAATCTTAGAGACGGATGCTCAAAACAATTTTCTATTCATCTGTCAAAATGTCATATTACAGTCTGAGAAAAATGGAGTGCGTCCTTCTCTCTGAAGCGTTTCAATACATAAAAACTTGGGTAACCTCAAATGATGATTTCCTCTCCATTAAAGAGGGAACCCTTTCGACACAATTGATCAAAAATTACAAAGTGTATCTGAGTCCTATCTTTAGTTGGATCTACTTGCTAAACCAGACTCGGATGTCCTAGTCTCACGCAACCAGATGCTATTACAGGAGCTGAATGAGGCATTGCTGTTACGGCTGGTGTAACAGCTTCTTCTCGTTGCTGCTGATGCTGTTTCAGCATCGCAATTCGCGGGCTGTTTCAGCCACGTGAATTGTGCCCTTGACTGTGTCGGCATTCTAATGTGGGAGCGACGGTTTGACTGTTGTTGAACACTGACTGTAACGACTTCCTTTGTGTTTCAGCATCGTCGGTCCTGGCGGTCTTCTGTGTTTCAGCATCTGCAGTTCTGGACTGTGTAACAACTCCGTGTTTCAGCATCTGCGACTTCGGACTGAGTAACAACTCTGTGTTTCGACATCTGTGACCTCGGACTGTACATCAGCTGAGTGTTTCAGCATCTGCGACCTCGGACTGTACAACAGCTCTGTGTTTCAACATCATTTCTGTGTTTCAGCAACAACGACCTTGGACTGTGTGACAGTTCTGTGTTTCAGCAACAGGCTTTAGATGCTAATCTGCAGTTTTGAACACTTATGCATTTCTAATCAATGGTCAAGTACGAGAGTAATGTAAAATATTATGCAAAACAGATTAAACGTATAGTAATGAGAAAGGACATTGTATACCTTTGGAATGATCAGGTAAAGTGATAGTATGAGTTTAAATAAGGATAATCAAGAGTATAATAGTGGAAAAAAGTATAGGCAAAAAGGTACATAGTGTGGTCCTAACACTTATCACACCTAATAACTAATTCGAGTGGAAGATAAATTTTTTGCATCAACTTGGATGCAGAGGCTTGTAATAGATTACCATGGCTACAGAGGTTGAGCCAACCTCTTCTATTGAAAAGAACAACTATCTCCACTCCATGAATGAGACTTACGACCTCCTCTGTGTGTTTATGTCCCTCGAGCTTCTATTTCACATTGAAGCTTGTACCACACCATATGATATTTGGACAACGTTGGAGGACCTCTTTTGAAAACAAGATGAAATGAGAGGCCATATGCTCGAGGTTGAGCTAAATTAATTAGATCCGAGGAATTTTGACAACATCAGGACTTCTTTACGAAGTTTAAGTCTCTCCTTAATCTAAAGGGATGTGGAATAAAAAAATCCACTGAACAAAATCAATTAATCCTTTCTATCTTAGCAAAACTTGGTCCAGATTATACTATTTTCGTCTCATCATTTCATACAAATAGATTCACTTCAAGAGCGACCTGGAAAACGTCGACAATGGATTAGTTTATTGAATTCGTCACGCATGATCAAGATAAGCTCATCAAAATGTGGATAATCAAGGAATCCAATGCACATGCACTTGCTGTGCATGAAAGCAACAACACATGCCATCCAAAGACAAAGCAAAAATTCAAGGGAAAAGTGCATGCAAAACCAAAGAAGGAAGGGTAATCCAAACCCTTCGATGATTCCTTAGGCTCTAAAGGTGGAAAATGAAAGAAAGGGAAGACTAAATGTGGTTACTGCAACCGCGGTTATCATCCCAAGTACGCATGCATGAAGAAACAAATTGATTAGATGGCATAGATTTTCCAGAAGAACAACCTTGAGGATCACATTCCCAAAGCCGTCAAGAAGAAGATGGAATATCAAGTCAAATGAGGTAACTCTCATGCACTGATTGCCATTAAATCTTCTCCTGATGCATGGATATTAGATTCAGGCACATCCCACCATATGGAAACAATAAATAATGTTTTATCTTCTATTTCTGCATGCACGGGTCCTCCCATCCTCATGGGAGATGATACCCCAGTTGAGGTCATTGGCCAAGGGGGAGTAGAAATCCCCCACCGAGGTTTTGAGAACGTCTTGCATATTCCAAAACTCTTCATGAATCTACTCTCCGTTTATTAGTTAAAAAATTTTGGTACAAGAAAAAGGGTGGAATTCACACTTGATTTCGTAACCATATCTGATATGCATGATAACTCCACAATTGCTGTTGGTAAGGTAAACCACCAATCGTGTTTGTATACTTTCAGTAAATTCGTTGCTAAATCTAATTCTTCTTTACTACTGACACATGCTGATGATACTAATAAATTATGGCATGAGAGATTTGACCATCTGAATTTAAATACATGCAACAACTATGCAAACAGGATGTGGTGACCAAATTTCCCAACATAAATTTTTCAAAAGGCGTTTGTCATGGATGTGTTCTTGACAAACATCCTCAAGAGAAGTTTGATAAAGGGAAAGAGGGCCTCCTCTCCTTTGGAGCTCAACCACAGTGATATGATGGGACCCTTTCCTCATACATCCATAAAAAAAACAAGGTACGTGCTTACATTTATTGATGATTTCTCATGATACACTTTGGATGTATTTTCTCAGGAAGAAGTCTGAGGTTTTTGAGCATCTCAAAGACTTCAAAGCACATGCAAAGACTCAGTTCGGGAGAAATATCAAAATCCTTTGCACAAACAATGGGGGGAATATGTGAACCGAGATGTCCAACATCTTTGTTTAGAGGTAGACATAAAACTACAACACACAGTACCTTACACTCCGCAACATAACAGAGTAGCCGAGAGGAAGAACAAAGCCCTCAAGGAGATGGCCACTTGCATGTTGCATGAAATATCTCTACAAACTAAGCTTTGGGTCAAGGAACTTAACTGTGCCAAACACATTCAAAACAAATATCCTCGTAGATATGTTAAGGACCAGACTCCCTTTGGGGCATGGAGCGGAAACAAACCAGAAGTCATCCACTTCTTAATATTTGGATCACGTGCATGGGCCCGTGTATCCTTTGAAAAGAGGAAAGCATTAGATCTGTAGAGTACCGCATGCATATTTGTGGGATATCGAGATGGTGTGAAGGGTTACAAGTTACTTTATCCCTCTACTAACAAGGCTCATCATTGAGTGCAATGTTTAGTTTGAGGAAACTTCCTTCATGCACCATTGGAGCCACATGTAGAGACCTCTATACCATTCCTTCTCCAGACATTATTGATGATGAGTCTACTCACTCAGATCATATTTTAGATATGAGTTCCAAATTTGATTCGAAATATGATGAGAATGTTGATGCTGATCATGCAGATGTTGAGCCACCATATACTCCCAAGTGGGAACATACCACCCTACATGCAATAGGAGACCTTGTGGGGGATTCGACAAATCAGAGGAGGATGAGGTCTCAGTTTGAGGATTTTCATCATGCACTCACAAATACTGAACCAATGATTCCCATGCATTGCTATATGATTCTAGCTTCAGACCTGCAGACCTATGTAGAGGTTGTAGGGAATCCCTTCTGGGAAGTCGTCATGCAGGAGGAGTATAAATATCTCCTCGAGAACTAAACTTGGCATCTGGTTCCTCTTCCTTAAGAAAATAAGCTTGTTATATGTAGATGAGTCTTTAGGACCAAGAAAACAGTAGATGGACATGTGGGCATGTATAAGGCAAGACTGGTTGCCAAAGGATTTCAACAGATCCATGTGATATACTATGATGAGACCTTTGCTTCCATAACAAAGATGGACTCTATCTGATTGACCCTTGCCATTATGGAAGAAGGGGGTGGGAATTTCACCAGATGGATGTGAAGAATGATTTTCTTCATGGGGATCTCTCAGAGGAGATTTACATGGAGCAATTGCAGGGTGTGTGTTGTTGGGAAAAACACCCTACGGACTAGCAAATAGAGTTCAGACTTTGCATACAGATTTGACCGAATAGAAACTACTTTCTACCTACATACCTAGATTTAAATCCCCTTTTCTCAGTAAATGCATGGAAATGACCACCTACCTTATTACCGACATTCGATGTCGATCCTCCATTGTGCTTGATTACTTGTTTGCAATGCTCCTTCCAAATATGACCTGCACTCAAGACAAACAACAACTATGCATGCATGCTACTTTTATACTCACGGGTTATAAATCAAACATAAACTAATCAAACCATAGAAAGTTCATGAATTGGGACGGGAAAAGCATCCTCTTTATTACTTAAAGTGAGTCAACTTACAAAAGTTGAGACCGACCACCACTCCTTGAACCTGATCCTGGGCTCCTCTTCTTCTGTCCTTCAACTGCTTTGCTTTAAATCTCCTTTGACATGAGGAAAGACTAAAGGGTTGGGACAATGGAATACGTAAATGGGCAGAGTTTCTTTGATATATTTTTTCCTCTTCCAAATGGTACCCTTACCCCTTATTTTATAGGCTAGAAGGAGCTAGGTATTTGGATGAACCCTCGGCCATGCATGGCCGGGAGTTTCAGTTAACCCACCCATAGCTTTTTGTCCCGTCGACAACTTTCATTTTTTTGTGATTTTGAAGGTCCACGCGGGCCGTAGTGGGATTGCTAGCGTGGACACTGTAGATCCACGCGGGCTGTGGTGGGCCTGCTAGCATGGACTTTTAAAAATGGAGTTTTTAGAAGAGTTGTTCAGTAGTTTTTGGCAAAGAAGGGATATGAGTTGGCCTGATGCCAGGTAAGCATGTGTGGTGCAATTTAGGGTTATAACAGATGCCCCCTAATGTGTGAGGTCAGAAGAACATCTGATGGCCGAAATACATTACCAATCTTTACTGATGTGCCGAACGATTGAGCCCAAGGATCAGGAACTAGGAGGTGCCGTCTGCAAAATAACAAATGTCTCACCGAGGCAGGCATACTCATGCTCAGGATAAAATAGAACCATGGCTACCAATCAAATACACTGTAGATCCATGTCAAATAACTATAAAGAGTAGCCGCGAACAATACACAGCGGAGCTACATCTCGAAATCAAAAAGATATACATATAGAGTATCCATCTTCCAGAAGATGATTCGGCCTAATGGTTAGAGATGAGATCTTCAGAGCTCGAACAAAAACTTTAAAATATTCAAAACTCGGGTAGGAGTGTAATATGAGTGTACGACTGCACTAACCAGAGGTCTTTGACGGCTTGTCGGTCATTGACGTGATAATCTTGATGATCAGACTGAAGGTTTCAATGATTTCGAACAAGGACTTGATTGGATGTTCGGGATGGCCGGGTATGTGGACAGGAGACATTTTGCAGAGGGGCCGACTCAAGCTTAGTGACAAGCTTCCCTTGGACAATAGCACGACACGTGATGAGACTCAGGAAGCATACATGTTAATCATAAGTCTACGAAGCAGGAGGCAACACAAACTCTCCATATGTTTGGAAGGATAACCAAATGGTGGAGGACACAACTCTATATAGTGAGAAAAGCTTCCTAAGGTCGTACTATATCCCATAGTCTGATGATCAAACAGACAGATGTGCTTTATCCAAGGGTGACTCATTATGCTGCCAATAAAGAAAATACTTTTCCCATCCTCTTTTTGGGGTATATTTGATTTTTTTGTTCTTTTCGATAATTTTGGAAAAAGAATAAAGGAATATTACGTTACAATGGAGGAATGAGTATTGCAAACATACAAGCTCAAGGCACAAGGACAAGACTGATGTTCTAGTAAAATGATACTCGTGAAAAATCCTCCGGCGGCCAAAGGTGTTAAGACGCAGAAACAAACTGTCACAAGGTTGGTGGATAAGGTATGCAAATGCGGTTGATAAAACACACAATGGTAACATCCTTCGATGTAAGTTTAACGAGCCCAAAAGAAGGTAAGCTCGATGGTTTTTCATATTTAGAGAGTCTGAAAAAACATAAAAGGAGACTCCATTGGGGTACCTTTTTTGAAGATCGTCTAGTCGGTTCGAAAAAGGGATAAACTAGCACCGATTAGACATCGATTCAAAACCATTTTAACGAGTGTGACAAGGACAAGATCACTCGGCTATTTTTTCACTTTTAAGGAGTCTGAAAAAAGCTTAACTATAGACTTCGTCAGGAATATTCTTCTGGACCAATTTAATGAGTGTGAAAGAATAAGGTCACTCGAAAATCTTTTCAATTTTAGGGAGTCTGAAAATAACTTAACTATGGACTCCGCGGGGGTTTCTTTTTCATAAGTTTAGTCCCTCAGGCCCGAAAAAGGGATAAAATTATACCTGAGAGTACTTTTCTAAAGAACGGAAATTCGATAGAGTATACCTTTGTTCGTATAGTTGACCGTCCGGACCGAAAAAGGGGTAAACTACCGCCGGACAGACGTGACTTCAAATTTCAGTTTAACGAGCGTGAAAGGCCACAAGATCGCTCGACAATCTTTTCATTTTTAAAGGGTCTGAAAAGGGTTTAAAAGGAGACCCGTTTAAGGAACGTTCTTCTGGACCAATTTAACGAGTGTGAAGAAACAAGGTCACTCGGAAATCTTTTCATCTTTAAGGAGTCTGAAAAGGGCTTAAAGAAGACTCCATAATGGTTACGTTTCTTAGTTAATCCGGACGAGATCGAAAAGCATAAATACAGTCTCGTTGAATGTTTCTTTTGGATCTCAAAGCGAGCTTGAAAAACAAGAAAGGTAGCCCATGATCGATACTTTGTGGGTCGATGTCAGGTATCTCTTCGTAAGACCAGGCAAAAACGTCGCGGAATTCTTTGAAAAGATCCGTGTAAATTTGAATCTCTTCGGGGGAGCAATCCGCTCCGACGAAGACATTCTCCATGACGCCAGGGTTTCAGGAGATGTTGATGAGTATAGTTTCAGCGATAGTCGCCATATTGCCTTCAACATAAATTTCCTGCATAGCTAAGAGATTAATAGGACACGACTGATCTCTCGTTATGGTAACGGTGAATTCTCCTGCTTCAATTCGGCTTAACTCTAGGAGAAAATATGATCTGTGATGAAGATATTCCCAAGGTTTGTCCGCACTAGTCATTTCTTTGATTACTGCTTCATCAGAAGGCAAGACTAAGTCTAACGAATCGACGTTAGCGAGAGAACACTGAGCCCAAATAGGCTCTAGAAGTGAATCTAACTCTTGTGTAGGAGTCGGATCAGGGTTAGCTGAAGCTTGCTAGACTAAAGAGTACGCTACCTTAGCGACGGACAAGGGTATGGACATGCCTAGGTGCCCTATCTCATCAATCGTGGCTGATGGGAAAGGAAGAATCCAAGGATCCTCAAAGTAAGTCATGCGGAGCGACGAAACTTGAAAAATACCAACCTTATGGTGATTAGATATAAATTTGATATCGTCATGAGGAGGTGGGTAATCGAAGGTACCCATCAAGGATGGGCACAAACCAACTCCTACGTTAACGACACCTGGTTGAGGATTATAAATCATCGGGACCGTGGATGCCCCCAAAGCTGGGTCAGGTCTGGAGAAAGACAATTGATCGATGGTCACTATCCGACCCTCGTGTGGAAACAACAAGACTCGGAAAATTGTAGCAACAAAAACTTGCATAGCATAAGTCCAACTCCATCCTAACAAGAGGTTATAGTCGAGGGGAGCATCGAATACCTCTACTTCGACACACATGGTTTTCCCTCCTAACTGCACAGAGAAAGATGGAACGATGCCATGTGGTCGGAATGAATGACCGTCGAAAGCAGTGAGGAGAATAGGTGATGGAGACAAAATGGGATGGCCAATGGCCTTCCAACATTCTAACGACATAACACATGTCGAGGCGCCCTCGTCGACCACCATGCGGAAGATATTCCGAGTAAAATTTTTCATGGGATGAGCCACTACTATCTGAAACGCTACGTGGTAACGCAGACGAGGTTTTAAGTTGGTTGTATCTAACATGATGGTGCTCGGATTACAAGTCTCTGTAGAGACTAAAGCGGTTAACAAGGCTTTCCTCTGAGCAGGGCAGATTTGGAGGACCTCCAAAGTAGACATCGCACAAGGGGTTTGTGATAAATCCTCCACCATAGAGTAATTCTGGGCGGCCCTTGCATTTGGGTTGTGAGAAGCTTTTTTAAATGCACCATTTGGAATGCGTGTCATTGTTTCTCCCAACGTCTTCTCAATCTGTAGAGGAAGAGATGGGAGATCAAATTCTTTACCCTTCTCAGAAGCGCTTGGTTTACTATAGTCGTGTGCTCTAGTTGATATGAAAGCATCACCCCTAACCATATATACATTCACGGATGAGGGATTGCTTGGAGGTGGACATGTTTCTTGGCTGACGCCTTCTGTGCTTGTAGAGGCTTGAGTTAGATTTTGCCCATGTTGAAAGGGATTAGTCAACACTGCTTGCTGTTGCTGTGTGACAAAATTTTGGGTCTCTGCAAATCGAGGACAAAGATGGGTCGGGTGGTCTTCCGCGCACAAGTTGCATGGATACCTCGCCTTCCATTTTTTCGTGTTGTCCCCGCTAGCATTATCAGTGGGTTTTTTATCCCACTTACCCTTCTTTCATTGTTTTTTCTTCCCTTCAGGCTGCTGGGTGGCCTTTGGGTTAGTTGACTGCACGATGTGTACTTCCGATGTTTGGGTAGGGGGAGCAGCCAAAGCAGTAGTTTGGCTGGCCGCTGTGTGTTTTATGGATAACTATTGCAACTGTTTTTTCAATTGCTCAACAGGCTTGGTTTGTGCTGAACCAACAATACCATCGGCATGTGGTCCAACTCTCTGTCTAGTTTTATCCAGTATCGAACTTGGCGCATCTGGAAAGATGTTGTATAATAAACCAGACTGAGAATAGATGAGCTCAAACTGTTGATCCCTCATGATGGCATCTTCTTCGGAGAAAACTCCGGATGTCCCGACGTCTTTGGATAACTGTGGGACCAAATACTTAAGGAACCACTCAAGCAGGAATGCTGGTGGGACTGGTACCTTGATTAAACTCCTCCGGCGTCTCCACTCTCTGATATGATCAGAGATATGGTCTGCTTTTGTCTGTTCGAAATTGGTGAGCAACTCTGTGCCAGCGTCGTATCTCACAGGTAACTGGAAATGGTTCAGGAAGGCCATCGCCAGTTCGCCAAAATAAGAGTATCTTGAGTGATCGAGCTCGATGTACCATTTCGCAACACTCCCAATAAGAGTACGTTGAAACAATCGCAACTGTATGGAGTCATCTTTCAATGAGTTAGATGAGCACCAAAGATGAAAGGTAGTCACATGATCACCTGGATCTTCATTAGTCTTGGCCTCGAACTTTGGAATGTCCGAAGGCAACTTCGTCGGCATAGGAGGCCAATGTGGATCGTGACAAATAGGATCATTTAACAACCTTGTCAAATCTAGCAAGTGTAAAGCTGCCAGGAATGGTAGTTTGGGTTGCTGCTGAAAACCTGGGAAAAAGGGTCCTGGAGTTTGACTGGCACCAGGTTGCCAGGAAAAGTTTGGCTGCTGGCCCGGATTCTGGTAGAAACCATGGCCCTGACCAGCGTAAGGATTTTGCATCTGTGGAGACATCATCGACTAATTTCCCATAAACAACATAGAGTGTTGGGCATGCATTGTATTCGAAGGACTTTGGGAAGGATTACCCCATGCCGGTCCTGCGGGGAGAGGCATAGTAGTCTGTTCGGGGTTCCATTGACTGTGGAAAGAATTACCCCAGAATGACATTCCGGAGGAGGGAACAAATCCTCTTCCTGAATTCCAAGGTCCTGCTATGTGTGCCCCCTGTACAGGAATAGTACCCTGCGCAGGAGTAGATCGTCCAAAAATGGGGTTGCCCCCAGTTGGGAAAGCGGATGACGAGAAAGTGTTGTTACCAAACGTTCCATTCCAAGAAAACGGTGTCGAACCTACCGACATACTGTGCGAAGGTGGTCCCTGACTCCCCGCTCCAAATAAACTATTGTGTGTAGGTTGCTCGACATATTGTTGATGCGGACCACCAAGCGAAGGGGACGAAGGAGGGATATGACCTCCTGCGTAAGGAAAAACGTTAAAAGGGACAGGAGTGCCCCCAAGGTGACCTTGCAGAGGAGCGCTAGAGCTCCCTACCCCCAGAC
>ML796847.1:82573-114830 GCA_009831015.1 Picea engelmannii
CTTAAGTAATAATTAACTAATTAATAATTAATTAATTATTAGCTAGCTCTTTATTAACTAGTTTAACCTAAACTAACATTATCTATTTAATCTAACTAACCTATTGTTCTTTTGTTCATCCTAAGTCCATTTATGCAGGGATGGAAGGCGGGTAAGGAGAAATCAATGGGGCAAAAGGACAAGGGGGAAGAGGGCGCAGTGAGCATGAAGGATGCAGCAGGGTGATGGGGGATCGAGTGAAAAAGGATGGGGGGAGGAAACAGAATCACCTGAGCCAAACTTCATCATCACGAGGGAAAACACCAAATCAACAGTCGAAGAATCGACTCGCCTATAATTATAGGACCCCAACAAGTCATACCGGTGAGATTAATCCAGCTACGCTAATTTTGAATTGACGAATGATGTTGCCGACTCCACGTTCTTAAACAAGATCGAACCAGTTGTTCGCTGCTTCTTATCAGTGGATGGCATCTTTGCCTTTTGACCAGAGAGCCTAGCAACCTGATCTTCCAGATCGTGAATCCTAGATTGCAGCATTGGCACATCAATGTAATACCTTTCCAGCCATGCGCCACACTGATCACACGGTGGAGTTGCTAGTTGAGATAGAACAGGAGAGGGTTTCGATGAGTCACCAGGGGTTTCACAGGGCATTTTGATGCCGGGATAATTTGGATCATCTCGTAAACAAGGTGGTAGGTTCTTGACAAAATCATATGCGGGTTTATCACACAGACCTTCAGGATAGGGATACTCGCTTGCTAGGAAACGTTCAATTTCTGAGTCATAATCTTCACTGAGCACAATAGGGTCAGGGTTGACAGGTTCTTTTGGTTTGTTTCTTGTCATGCGAGAGATTAACCGAGCGTTCTTCTTGCCTTTAGAATTGGCAATGGGTTTGGTCTTGGGCTTTTTAGCCACGGGTTTAACATTTTCCACATCTGTGGTTACAAAATTGGGTAGGTCAATAGATGGCTCAGGTAGGTGTTTGGGTAGTAGGGCACTGTAAGGGACAGGGGGTACTAACTTACTCTCGCTCACCATAGGTTTTTCAACCTGTGGTGGGCTTGACTCATCAAAATTATTGCGTTTAAGAAAATCATTCCAACAATCCCGACGTAACCCCAAATGACAAACCACAAGCATTTTAATTAACCCAAAATGAAATAGGCTATTATCAGCCTAGTTTCGTTTGTACCTTTTGGACATTTTAAACAGACTCCTATGCAAGTAGTAAGGCATATTAATCTCATAGCCTATGAAAAACATAAGTAGCCGAAGATGGTACAGGAAAACGAAACCATACCGGCCCTCGCAAGTGATGAATTGCTTGGTTACCATTAGCAAGTCGTGCCAGTGTTGCTTTAGCATATTTGCAGGTAAACCCTTGTCACAGGAGCTCACTCTTCGTGACTGAAAGAGTAATGTCCACGGGACATCCTTTACTTTACAATTTTTCGACCATCTCTGTCCGACAGCAGGCAGACCGGTAGCTAGACTAAGGAATTGCTCGTTGATTTCCAACTGCACATCCCCAACCTTGGCTCGGCAGCCATCGAAGGTTAATGCAAATTGTCGAGCCACACCAGGGTTATAGCCATCAAACTTTCTAATGAACGGGAGCCATCTGAACTCCTCAAGATCACTGTAAGCACCATTAAACATCAACAATGCCTGGCAGCCATTGGGTTCAACCCTCACGACTGGCGTCATGGCTCGGGCTCATGGTAGGGTTCGGATTAAACACACAGGAGCGAAAGTCGTTTTGGCTAACAGCTATGAGAACGATGAAAGGGGAGGTGAATGAATATGCACATGTGAAGGTGGTGGGTTAGTTCACCACCATGCAAAACATTAATGGCACTGTACCATCCCTGTTCAATCAATCATAACATGAACCAAAATATTCGGCCATCCCAAGATTTTAAACGATGGGCAATTATATCAATGTGTCAATGTAAAGTTTGAAACCACGATCGTTCAATGTTAAATCAAACCCATAAATTGATCATACGCCAAGTAATAATTCAAACCATAAAATCAAAATCCAATAGTTTAATCAATGCGCCATTGTAAAACGTCAAACTATTGCCATTCAGTATAAAATCCAACTCATTTGTTACCCATGCGCTTGTTGCATAATCAAATTTTATAAAACGTGATAAGAGATTTCATAAAGTCAATAAGCCAAGAGCTTATAATAGTAAGTATTAAAACAAAATCAACCATAACTCTTATGAAATCAAGTATGACTCATAAATTCTCATGCTCAATACCTTATCAAAATAAAAGCCAAGTTGGGCAATCAAAGCAAGAATGTCACAGTTTGAAAAATGTCCTCAGTCATAATAATAAACCAAAGGTAGGTTCCTTTCAGAATATCAATGAGCAGATCCCGACAGTTAAAATAACGATGGAGGAGTCTTCATGCTTTCAGTCGTGAAAACTAATTTGAAACCAATTTGCAAACATCGCATGAAATGAAAATATCGTCTCTTTGCAAGATGCGACAGTAATTTGAAGTTCAGAAGATGTAGGTGTAGGCAGCTTTTAGGGCAATTGAAAAAATTGAATTGGTTGCCAACAATGGCGACACACTAGGAGAAGCAGTTATCTCTGTTGAAAGAAACAAATTCAGATTAGGACAGCAGAGAAAAATTCAACTCAGAAACAACCACCAGAAAATCGTACAAACATCATCATTTACCATCTTTTCCAGCAGTGTTTTAAAAGATGAAAACCAATAACAGTCCCAAGATCAACAAGTCACGATATTAATGATAAAATCTTCAATACTGTTGGCATGGCCACTGCTGCTAGCAGGCGTCCATAGCCTCGACAGGGTTTCCATTTAACCCACTCGGATGTCCGTATCCTGTCAAGAAGTTCTAGATCAGAGTAAAGGACTTTTTAAGAGGTTTCTTATAATTTTTTGCAGATTTTGTTCACCCGACATTGCTTCGTTGCCAGCAGGCCTGTTCAGTACCCCGACGAAGTTGTCTTGGCGCCATGCTTTCATTTACCCGCTGCCAGCGGACCTGTTCAGTATCCCGACGGGTCTACAAACACTTCCCACAGCTCATATTGATATTTTTTATTTTGTTTTTCTTTTTCGTATAGTTGAGCGGGGTGGCACTGAAAAATATTGATATTTTAACATATTTTTCAGACCTCATCAGAATTTTTAAACATAGTCCTTTATCCAGCTCCAGAAATGTCTTATTTTTAAAACAACTTACTATGATAGGGAGACATCCTTTTGAGTCATTCCTCTATGGAAAAGGGACAGTGTAAAAAGATTAAAGATGATCATGACAAACTTCACTCAGAGATTGAAATTAGAAAACTTCTTTCAAACAACAAAATTTTCAAACATAAATATCAATTTCAGAAATATATATCACTGATGTTCGTACAACTTTTCAGGAGTTATTTCAGCGAAGAAAATTTTCTACGTTCTTTGTCGGAATGACTCAGTGCACAATCATGCATATGTTTCAAAAAACATAAAAAACTGATCAATCCAAATCAAAATCAAAACAGGAAGAAAATAAAAGATGCAAACCAAAGAAATATTTACATAATATACAAGGGTAGTAATCAATCAAAGTATCTTTTCAGGGCTTGGGCATTCACCGGATAGGTGTCAAGCTGTTGTTCAAGATTCTGTAATCGAAAGGAACTAGGACCCAACTTTTCAGCAATCAGAAATGGCCCAAGCCACAAATTTTGAAACTTGGTATACATAACCTTCAAGAGGGGTGCATCATTTTATCTCAAGCATTCACCAAGAAATATCACCAAGAAGCATTTTCATAAGAGAGAGATACCAAAAATGCCCAAGAGGGCACAAATTTCAGCCAATATGTCTTCTCACAATGAGAGAGCTATGATGAAAATGAAATAAAGATGATATCTATTTATACAAATACTCTGAAACATAGTTTGTCCATATTCAAAGGGTAAAACAAAAGATAATGGGACAACAACGCTTAATCTTTCCCCTTTTCCAAAATAACATTTTTTAATTCATAATTTGCACATAAGATAAAACCAAGAGACATGACGCCACCCTCTTGGGGAAACTCTTTGGAACTTTTAGATCAATTTTTTGGGTTGGAGATGAGTGCACTAGGCCTCCTAAGGTCACATGTATTCAAGTTAATCCTATCCTCCATGATCCAAGATCTCCCTCCCTCAAAATGTGCTAACACCACCAAACCCTAGCCCTTTATAGGTGACGTTTTAGCCTCCAAAGGAAATTCGTTTGGCTTGTAGGGGATAAGTGAGATCCTCCAAGGTGTCATCTAGGAATCCAAAGGAATATCATCATCATCCGGTGTGTGGGCCCTGGTATGCAACCTGTGGGCTTCAAGCCCTAAGGAAGCCCAAGCTAGGCTTGTTCCTCCAAAATTGTCCACCAATTAGATCCTTCAAAGACAATGAATACACCCTCCAAGGATCTCAATTCAAATGCATCATGGTGAGTAAATAAAATCAATAAAAGAGCCATTAAGCATGCAAACCCAAACTACCTCATGAAAATAAACAAGTTCTCAAAGACCCTATGCAATTTGCCAAGTTCAGGTACAAAAGGGTTGAGAAAGTGACCTATTGGGTGAATCGTACCACAATTTTAGGAGTGTTTCCCAAGTGGAACTTTCTATAAGTCATGTGGATGAGGTGACATGGATGGGGGTAATACTTTTGGGCATGGGGTACATGAAACACAAGGGGTTGTAGTGTCTGATTTATGGGTGCCTTTGTAGAGGGTGTGTTGCACCTTTGTTTTCAATGCATCTTTTTTCCAAGCCCGTTTATTGTCTTTTATTATTTTAGGATGTTTCCAAGTTTAAGCCAAGGTGGGGATTCTACTTAAGCATGAAAAATAGTTCCCACCTTGACTCTACCCTGGTCACATCATGCTTCCCCAAGTTGAAAACATGTGTGGGGCTTCTACCTAAGAATTAAAAATAGTTCCCACACATGCTCCACCTTGGTTGGCATTTTGTAATAATTATTTTTCATGGGTCCCGTAATTTTTTTATGAGAGACATGTCCTTGTCCTCAAGATCCTTGGGCGATCATCTAGAAGGACAATGATTGGATTTTATCTTTTTCCAAATACAATCCTTTGGTCCTTCAACCCCTTCTTCCCATGAAATGATGGACAACCCTCAATACACCCGAAAAATCCCAAAAGGTAAGGAGATGAGGGGATGAAACATGGAAAGTGACAAGTATGGTCAGGAATGGCAAGATGACTCATTAAGAGGACCCTCCAATAGAAAAAGTGTCCCCAAGGGTGACCAACTTACTAGGGTGCAATATCAACCACCAAAGTGAAACAAAGAAAATAACATAATTTCCAAGCAAATGTTACATAATCAAAAGCAGTTTAAAATGCAACAAGCTTGAATGCCTAAAATATTGAAGTGACACTCACCATAATACCTAGCTTGTACCTGATGGAGAAATACCCAATGTCTTTCGGAAGCTATTTGATGTGGTGGATACCGTCGTGATGAACTTGGAAAAGTGGTGATGAGGTGGGTCTTTGTCTGTGAAAGTGGACACTGCTAGTCAGGATGTCTCTCGGTACTCCATGTCTACAACATCAGGGCCTCGATACATCATCTCCTTAGTTATTCCTAGGAGTTGTGGATAACATATGGCTCCTATTTGGGGACATGTGCTCGTCATAGAGTGCATGAGAGCTGCAACATATCGCGGTGGACCTGTGCCTACAATGAAACATAAAATCGTAAAATCCAGGGTGGTTTTATCACCCTTCATCCATAGATATCAAAACCAAAATGAAAACTAATCTAGAAAATAAAATTTTAGCATTTTTAAAAAAATTCTAAACTAAAAATGAAATCACTATGTATGTAAAGAAAAGTGAAATATTAAATGCAACTAAGATACCATTGGAAATCAAGATGTAAATGCTAGAAATCAAATGGCCTACCTACTTACCTGGGCCCTGGGCCTTGAAGAAGTCAAATGCCACCTTGGAAATAATGTTTGAGGAGGGATCCATTTACCAATAATGGAATCCTCCTCCCTTCCGCCATGGATAAATAAAAAGAATTTGGCCTAGATATTTCCTTTATTTTGTAGGGCCCCAACCAAAGACTGCCAAACTTTTGATGCGTTATGGGTTTTTCTCTCTTCTTGTCCCACATTAAGACTTATTCCCCCTTCTTGAAATCTCTTTTCCTTTCTCTACGATCAAAGTCCCTTTTACCTTTTCTTGGTTCTTTTCCATTTGATAAAATGCCATTCTTTGAGTTTCATCTAATCCCATAAGTTGATCAATTCACCCCTACAATGCTTCTTTATTTGTGGAAAATTGTTGGGCTATTTGCAGTGTTTGAATCTGGAGGTTTATAGGTAGGCATGCTTCTAACCCATAAACTAACTTAAAAGGGGTTTTCCTGGTAAAGGTGTTAGTAGTTGTGTGGTCTAACCACAAGACATACTTAATCTTGTTATCCCAACTTCTCTTGTTTTCTCCATCAATTTTCTTTACAATATTTATGATGTTTTTGTTGTTGGATTCCATTAATCCATTTCCTTGCAGATAATAATTTGAGGAGTGTGAAAAAACGATCCCATACTTAAAAAAGAACTCATTGAGCACCATCGAGATAAAATATTTGGTGTTATCTGTGGTTATTTTGGAAGGAACACTGAATCTAGTGATAATAATTTCCTTGAGGAACTTCGTCACAACCTCTTTTTTTTCTTTCTTTGTTGGGATAGCTTCCACCCATCTGGTGAAGTAGTAAGTGGTGGTCAAAACTCATCGATAACCATTACTAGAGTTGTCCTTGAACTTTCCAATGAAATCCAGTCCCCATTTCTAGAAGGGTGCTTCTATGGAAAATGGATTAAGGGGAAGGGCAGGGAGGTGTTGTTTACCAAAAACGAATTGACACAGTTGATAGGATCTGATGTACTGATGCCTGTCGGAGAAAATAGTGGGTCAATAATATTCTACTTGATGTACTGATGTACTGATTGTGTTTGTCATGGGTGGGAGAATTAACAAATCAAGTCTCCCATCCATAGGAAAATTTAGTTAAAATCTATATATATATAACCTTTATATTGAAAATAATAAATTTCAGACAAACCTTAAACCATAATTGC
Source organism: Picea engelmannii (assembly GCA_009831015.1). Taxonomy (NCBI): domain Eukaryota; kingdom Viridiplantae; phylum Streptophyta; class Pinopsida; order Pinales; family Pinaceae; genus Picea; species Picea engelmannii. The sequence goes on from ML796847.1 coordinate 89,735, forward strand.
AAATCATTAAAATAAACACTATTATACATTCATATACAATTTGTATATGTTTTTCATTGATTTTATTTGTCATGGATGAGAGAATTGACAAAACAAGTCGCCCATTCATAATATATATATATATATATATAATAATAATAATAATAATAATAATAATAATAAATTCCACACAAGCTTTAAACCATAATATCAAACCACTAAAATAAGCATAACTCTTATGATCATTTATAACCATACCAATTATATTTTTAGTTATATAATATATAATTACAATTTTTTTTATATAAGTATTTTTAAACATTAGAAATATTTAATATAGAAAAAATTCAATAAAGTTTATAACACTACAAAAGTAAATAGAGTAGCATGCTAAATAATCAAAGTGAGCACATTTTATTCATGCTCTTGCAATCAATGTGAGTGTAATTTGGATTCATAACAAATTGTCTCCTTTGGCTGCGTGGGCCCAAATTCCTGAGATGTTGGAGGAACTCAAGCAGGAAATTGGGCAAACTATGAAGGAAAGCATCGAAGCCATGCCTTCTTCAAGCAGTTCTTCTGTAACCACCTTCCAATCTTTTGCTTCAACGGGATTCTTCATACAACAACCCCTTATAGTCGGACAAGAGAGATCTTTTGCAACACTTGAGAAGCTACTGATTGATTCAGAGCTCTCGTCCATTGGCGTGGTTGGCAAGGGTGGATCTGGAAAGACTCTGCTTCTCAAGAGAATCTTCAACAGTAAAAGGCTGCGGGAGGTCTTTAGCGAAGGCTTATTGCTTTGGTTTACTGTTTCTCAGTTTTCGCCTTTTAAAATTCTTGGGAAAGAACTCTGTCAGCAGATAGCCATCCAAACACGTTGCTCTTAGATGATGTATGGGGAGAGGGTGCAAAATTGCTGGAAGAATTAGCTGTACCCTTGCTAACCGACCACTTGACCTCCAAAATTATTGTGAGTTCGAGGGATCACAGAGCATTGTTAGAGATGGGGGTTAATATAGAAAGGTCCACAATAAAAATGAAGGATTTGATAGAAGATGAGAGTTGCCCGTTGTTTGCTCATCATGCTTTCCCATATAATAATAGAAATCTATCGGCGAGCATTGAGGAGAGAATGGCCAGGGTTGTGTGTGCCAAGTGTGGAGGGCTTCCCCTTGCAATGAAAGCAGTTGCCAGGTCAATGGCAGGCATTACTAATCCAAAGGAGTGGGAGTTTGACTTGGAAATAATGGAGAAAGTGTCAGTTGTAAGTGTAAGTTGTAAGCACTAGTTATACGCTTCAGTTGTGAGAGTCAGTTGTAGGCGTGTTAAGAGTCAGTTCTTAGTTAAGAGTCTAGTTGTCTTTGGTTTGCATGTAACCGACTCCGTCGAGTCTTTCCTATATAAGGATGTAATCCGTATTCATTGAATAATACAGAAGTGAGAATAGCCTCACCATGTGTTTGTTTCACATATTTTATCTTGGTATCAGAGCCACGGGGAGAGTGCCCGGATAGCGTGCAGAAATGTTTTTGGAGGGAGAGCCATGAAGGTTATATTCTTTTTGCATGCGTGGAGGTTTTATTGATAAATCGTGGTTTTATTGATAAATCGTGAAGGCACAGCGTGGATAGCGTGAGAAAGGAATCGGTTGCAACGTGAGCATACCTCCTTGTTGGAAAGCGTACGAATCATCCAAGAGCTGGTTTAGTTGGATTTGCGTTTAATTCAAAATTGGTATACACAGTTGAGCTACAAATCGTGAAGATCTATTTTTATTTGAAGTTTGCATGGTGAGTGGAGTTTTGAAACACATGCGTGGTGGTGAGTTTTGAATGCATGCGTGATGAGTGAGCGTGAAGTTTGCATGCATAAGTGATTTTTATTTTTGGAGCATTTAAAAATAAGAAGTGTCACGACTTCTCTTATACATGCAAATAAGAAAAGGGAGTTATTCATTTTTTTATTATAATTAAAGTGGATGCATGCATGTGTATTAAAACAAAAAAGGAAGGTTTTTTTTAAGGAACTTTTTTTTATATATAAAGTTATAAGTCTTTTAAATAGTGAAGTGGCTATTTAAAAAGTGGATATTTTGGATATTAAGGTGCATGTATGTATGATTTAAGATGAGAACAGAGGTAGATTTGGATCAGTGGATCCGAAGGCAGAGCGACGGACTGCTCATCATTCGACAAAAAATTGCATATCTTTGGCGATTCACATGCAGAGACTAACTTGCAGAGATGGTAGATCCTCTAGCAAAGACCTACCTCAACGAAGCCAACAAGCTAGATGGCTCAAATTTCATTAACTGGAAATTCAAGATGTAGACGCTCATGGAGGGCTATGGTGTCTGTAACATTGCGAAGGGAACTGAACTAAAACTTGATGCGACTGCAGGTGCGATAGCAACACAGATCCAAGATTGGGAGAAGCACGAAAACAAGGCAAAGGTATTGTTGCGCATGTTAGTTAAAGATAGCATAATTCCACATACTAGAGACGCTACAACTTCTGCTGCAACATGGACAACGCTTAAAGCATTGTATGAAACTAGCAACACAAATCACATTTTGTTCTTGAAAACTAAATTACTAGGCATTAAGATGGATGGAAATGAATCTGTTAGTTCATTTTTGGGTCATATTAAAGAGGTGAAAGACAAGCTAGTAAATATAGGGGAAATTGTTTCCAACACTGATCTAGTCACCATTACCTTAAATGGTATGCTAGAAGATTATCATATGTTCATAACAAGTCTTGCAGCAAGGGAGAAACCTCCTACGTTTGAAGAAATGATAGGTATTTTGCTGCAAGAGGAAGAGAGGCACGGGAATCTGAAGCCTTCGAGTAAAGATTTGGCACTGTGGTCAAATAATAGATCTGCGAGAGGGATATCAGGAGTAAGAGGCAGAGGAGGCAATTCATGGCAGAGAGGTGGTTCATGGCAGAGAGGCAGTTCATCGCAGAGAAAACAATCTCCAAATCAAGGTATGCAATCTGACAGGAATGAGTCTAAGAGTTGTTTTTATTGTGGTCAACGTGGACATATGGTTAAAGATTGTCATAAGAAGAAAAGTGATGAGGCTAGGAATAAACCTAGAACACATTTAGGTCATTATGCAGAAAAATCTTCAAATCAAGATCTCAGATTATTTATTGCTAGTGATGATATTGATGAACCCTCGAATTTTGACTCACGTGATCTTAGGCTGTTTCTGTCTAACGCTGCTTTATCTGCTGAAATGGATGATTCTGATGCCTGGTTTGTGGATTCTGGAGCATCAATACATATGACTTGTTGTAAAAATTGGTATGCTAATTTTAAAGAAACACATAATGGTGCCAGCATATATCTTGGAGATGACCGTGTTCATCAGATCAAGGGATATGGAGACATTCATGTGACATTGTCGAATGGTACTATTCGTCACATTCGCAATGTGATGTATGTGCCAAGTATAAAGAAAAATTTGATCTCTATGTCCACCATTATAGATCAAAACTTGAAGGTTGAATTATTCAAGAATTATTGAATAGTGAAGGATCTGTTGGACCACTTATAAACTGTTGCAACGGGAGTCAGAGCAGGAGGTCTATACAAACTTGATGTTACCAGCAAAGCACATCGTGCACAGACTTCTGCAACTATGCCAACATAGATTCCTTGGCATCAAAGGTATGGACACATCAATCATCTTGATTTATTGTTATTACAGAAAAAGAATATGGTTGAAGGACTTCCCATGCTAAAGAATGAGAAGGTTGTGTGTGATGGATGTGCATTAGGAAATATGCACAGAGATGAATTCCCCTCTAATCCTGATAAGAAAAAGAGAGATGTGTTAGATCTTGTGCATACTGATATTTGTGGGCCTATGTAGACTAGGTCTTTAAGAGGTGCATTTTACTTTCTGTTATTTATTGATGATTGCACGAGATACACATGGGTTTACTTCCTTAGACGAAAAAGTGATGTTTTCGAGTACTTTAAGGAATTCAGAACCATGGTGGAAAAGCAGACAGGAAAATCCATCAAAATCCTCTGTTTTGATCAAGGGGGAGAGTATAAATCAGGGGACTTCAACAAATATTGCAAAGATAATGGAATAGTACAACAATTTACAGTACCTCACACTCCACAACAAAACAGAGTCGCTGAAAGGAAAAACAGAATTCTGGTAGAGTGTGCACGTAGTATGATGAAAGGTAAGAATCTCTCAAATGCATTTTGGGTTGAAGCCATAAATACTGCAGTTTATTTAAAGAATATAAGTCCAACAAGGTTTCTTAATAATGTTACTCCTTTTGAGGCCTTGTATGGTTCCAAACCCGCAGTTCATAATTTGAAAGTATTTGGGTGTAAGGTTTTTGCACATATTCCAAAGGAGAATAGGAGGAAATTGGATGCTAAAGCCATTAAATGTATTTTCATTGGGTACGGTTCTAAATTTAAAGCATACAAATTGTTTGATCCTGCTACTCAAAAAGTATTCACAAGTAGAGATGTACTTTTCCATGAGCAGGAAGCAGGAAATCATGACGACAACAATCATGAGGAATGACAGAGACTTCTTGATGAAGGAGTTAAAGAAGAGTAGTAGTAGGAGCAACCCACACAACTGTAGCCATCCTCACAGCGAAAAAAAACCATCCCCTCAATGACCAAAGCAGCAGCAACAAGAAGGACTCAGTGATATGGACAATTCAAGTAGTCACAGTTCACCTAGAGGTGACGATAGATCTTCACAAAGTGGGGAGGAAGATAATCAGTTGAGAAGATCTTCAAGTCAGATTCGGCTTCCTGAGAGGTATAAAGACTATGCCCTAATGAGTATCATTTCAAATGTCATAGAACCCATGAGTTTTGATGAAGCTAATGAACATGATGAATGGAGAAATGCAATGGAGGAAGAATATGAATCTATAATGAAAAACAATACTTGGGAATTGGCTGAATTGCCTAAACATAAGAAGCCCATTGGATGCAAATGGATATACAAGCCCAAGTTTAAATCAGATGGTAGTATAGATAAGTATAAGGCTAGACTGGTGGAAAAAGGGTATTCACAAACATAAGGTATTGATTATGATGAAACATTTGCACCAGTAGCTAAATTGAATACTATCAAAATGTTAATTGTTTTAGCTACAAAGTACCATTGGAAGTTGCATCAGTTAGATGTTAAATCTGCATTTTTGAATGGTGAGTTAAAGAAAGAGGTTTACCTTACTCAACTTGAAGGGTTTGTTGAAAAGGGGCAAGAACACTTAGTGTGTAAGTTAAAGAAAGCATTGTATGGACTAAAACATGCACCTAGTTCATGGTATGAAAAGATAGACTCATTCTTTCTTCAACAGGGTTTTATGAGGAGCAAAAGTGATCCAAATCTGTATACCAAATTTGATGAACAAGGGTATATAGTATTGATTTCATTATATGTTGATGATTTAATAATTATAGGAAATGCAGATAAGTTAATTGATGAAATCAAGGAGCAGTTATCAAAGGTATTTGAAATAAAAGATCTTGGTGAGTTACATTATTGCCTAGGTCTTGAAGTTTGGAGAAATGCAGGCCAAACTTTTGTTTGTCAAAGTAAGTAAATGAGAGAAATACTTAAGAGATTTAAATTGGATCAGTGTAAGTCTTCTATTGTTCCCATGCAGCAGAATGTGAAACTTTCTTGTGATGATAGTTCGAAGGAGGTGAATGGCACTATGTATAAACAGATGGTGGGTAGTCTGAATTATCTCACCACAACTAGACCTGATATTTCATATTCTATGAGTTTGTTAAGTCAGTTCATGGCAAAACCTCATGAAATCCATGGAATATAGCAAAGGCAGTACTCATGTATCTAAAAGGTACACTTGATTATCGTATTAAATATATTGATGCATCTGATGTTGAGTTGACAGGTTATTCAGATTCTGATTGGGCTAGCAATCTGGATGATCGAAGATCAACCACTGGATATGCATTCAACATTGGATCTAGGGTTGTTTCATGGAGTAGTAAAAAACAACCTAATGTATCTTTGTCTTCCACTGAAGCAGAATATAAAGCCTTATGTGCAACAACTTGTGAAGTTGTTTGGTTAAGAAGACTTCTTCAAGATGTTGGAGAAGAACGAAAGGAACCTACGATGATCAGATGTGATAATCAAAGTTCAATCAATATTGCGAAGAATCCAATTTTTCATGCAAGGATAAAGCATGTTGAAGCTTAGTATCATTTTGTTCGAGAAAAGTTGCAATCAAATGAAATAACTCTTGTGTATTGTAATACTAGTGAAAATACTGCTGATATTTTCACTAAGCCTGTTGGAAAGATTAAGTTTGAACTGTTTAGGGATATTTTAGGTGTAGAAGTCAATCCATTCTCCATTAAGGGGGAGACTTGGAAATAATGGAGAAAGCGCCAAGTGCAAGCACTAGTTATAAGCTTCAGTTGTGAGAGTTAGTTGTAGGCGTGTTAAGAGTCAGTTCTTAGTTAAGAGTCTAGTTGTCTTTGGTTTGCATGTAACCGAATCGAGTCTTTTCCTATATAAGGATGTAATCTGTGTGTTTGTTTCGCATATTTTATCTGTTTGAAGGTCTGTATGATCTGCTGAGGTGGAGTTACAATGCCCTGGGCAGGTATGACCTTAATCTGCAATTGTGTTTTCTATACTTTTTTGCCTTTTTAGAAGACCAGATCATTTGGTTTGAACATCTGATTGCATTGTTTATAGGCGAACGACTACTTGGAAGAAAGAATGTGCAAGATGAGCGTAGCTATGACCCATTGGAGGTCGGAAGAATTTACATCAACTTTTTAGCGGATCGTTGCTTGATCGAACCGATATTGAGAGAGGTGGATAGGTCCGTGGTGTATTTCAGGGTGCATGACATCCTGCGTGATTTGACAATACAAATCATTGAGCGGGAAGAAAAATTCTGCTGCAGCGCAAATAAGGGTGTGACAGAGTTGACTGAAAATGAATGTCTAGGGGCCTCTCGATTTTTCTTGAACTACAACAAATTGAGATCGTTTCCGGAGTCGTTGCAAGCTCCAGAAATCTCTTCATTGATCTTGTCTGGAAATCCAAATCTCGGAGAGATTCCAAGAAAAGTGATGAGGAGTATGGTCTCCCTTAAGATTTTGATTTTGAATGGGATGTCCCTCCGGTCATTGCCTGAGAGCGTGGGCTATTTGAAACAGTTGGTATGCCTCTCGTTAGCAGGGGTGCCCATTACTGGGTTGCCTGCGTCACTTACAGATCTGGTAAACCTGGAAGTCCTTCAACTTGGTGGGTCGAAAATCACAGAATTGCCATCGGACATTCATAGGCTGAGATCTCTCAAGCATTTAGGTATTGAGACTTGTAAAGATTTACAGTCTCTTCCTTCGAATATCTCACTGCTTACCTCTTTGCAATACTTACCAATGGATGGCTGCAGTCATCTGTGGGCAAAAGATGGACAGGGAAAAAGCCCTAAAATGGTGGCTTCTATTAATGATTTGCGCACTCTAACACAGATAAAGAAGTTACACCTAGATAACAATGGAGAAATCATTCGTGAGGGGACAATGGGGAGTATGCATCAAATCGAGACACTCCAATTAAGATTCACAGTGCTGGAAAATTTACCAAATGACTTCTTCAATATGTCTAAGGTAAAAATGCTTTCATTAAAATGTCCTTGTGTGGTTAAAATGGACAACCAGTTTTATAAATTTCAAAATTTGACCTCGCTTAAGTTGGAGAGTTGTAACAAGTTGGAGGAACTTTCAGATTTACATAAACGTAAGAATTTAAGAAAATTAGAAATCATAAATTGTTTTAGAATAAAGAAGTTTCCTAAAAAATTTGGTGAAAAAGGGGCATTTTCTTATTTCAGTAATATCTCTAAAGAACCGAGACGAATTACCTGTGGTAAAGGAAGCTGCAATGCCTTCACTTCATATATTCATCATCATGTTATGTGAATAATTAAGAATGTTCCTAGAAAGTTATTTGAATATCAAAAGACTTCAAAAAATAAGACTATGGGGTTGTTCAATGGTGCTCCAAAATTTAGAGAAAATCAAGAGAGCAAACAAAACAATAGAAGTAGTAAGAAAGACTACAACAGAGGTTAGAAATATTTTAGAAAGATGGATTCAAGTGGAAAATATAGAGAACATTACTTTTATGGTGAATTTTGGTGTAATGAGTTTTCTCTTTTCTTACAAGAGATTGGGGAGAGGAGAGGGTTCATATTCACTCGAACTTTAGGGTTATGTAATTTTTACATGGAGTCAATTTAGACTTCCAATTTTTCACCACATATGCATTAGCATGTTCCTTATCTCCATATTTCCTCTTGATGTATGATGTGTTCAAAATAGTGTCATCAAGTTTCAAGTTTCAGGGTGTCCAAATAACTCATTTTAAACTCTAGAGTAATGGTTGATAATTGAATATAGTAGAAATTCATTACTAACTTGTCATAAAGTGGATGTGACTTAAAGTGGAATTTAAAATTTGAAATGGTTGATAATTGAATATAGTAGAAATTCATTTCTAACTTATCATAAGGTGGATGTGACTTTAAAATTTGAAATATTCACATTAATGTAAAACACATTTTTTTTTGTGACAAATAGTTTTAAAAACATATAAATATTATTTTAATATAATGCATTTGACAATCATGACATTGAGATGAAAATGACATGCACATAAATACACATAAAGGAACTTTCATTTCTCTCAAAATTATTAATATTTGATAAAACAAAAAGTGAGAAAATTTTAATATATTTTAATTTGATGTCATGTGCTTCTATATTTCACTTTGTGCTATATATATATTTATTTATTTTTGTTCATTTTGATTTTTCATATTACTGTCAACTATTTCAATACAAGTATAAACCAAGTGTTATATGATGTATCATTTTTGGGATAATCAATGTACTATAAGTTGTTAATCTAAGATTCATATCTGTAAGTATTAATATTAATTAATGGACTTATTTAATCATAAAAAAATTAGAGGCTCTCTACTACTCTATGGGAGAGATGTTTATGTTAATATTTTGCACTTAGAGATATGGGGTTTAGATGGATCTATGCTAGTTGTAATCACATTTATATAGCTTACTATTCCATTTACAAAACCTTAACAAGTATGATATCTTATAAATTATTATTCTATGATATAATAATATTATAATTCATTTTATCATTAAATTAATTTTTTTAATTCTTTATAAATTAATTCAATAAATAATGAAACATAAGAAAATAAACATTATATATTTTGAGTATGTAGATTTTCATAGTTAGTCATATTAGTAGACAATGTTTTTGGATAAAATTGTGTGAGCTTCGAGTTACTCCACCCATCATGGAAGCTAGTATGATTAGGAAATAAAGTTGATACTTGTATATATAGAGGAAGAATGGTCAATGATTGTTCCAAGAGAGAGAGAAAATATAACAACTAGAAATGGCAGTTAGATTAGGCATGAATGGAATAATAATAGCTTTTGTTAAGGTAGAATGAAAGAGGCGATAAAATGTATCTTGTAGTTAAGGGAAAAATTAAAAGGTTAAAAGAGGTAGCCATTAAGATTGGTATTGGAGGAAGGAGAAATAGTGATAAAAGGTAAAGGATAGTTATGAATAAATTAATATTTTAATAAAAAATGATAAATTAGGAGAAGTAGTCATTAATAAAACAGGTAATTAATAAAGGAGAAATAATAGGGTTAAAATAGGAGGGTAAAAGAAATAGTACTAGAGAGTTCACATGATAATAAGGAGGGATGAGAAATATATAAAAAGATTATGGTAAAATTCATTGAGATTCATAGAAATATATTAAAAGGGTGATAGTGATGAAGTAATTAAAAGGATGAGATTAACCTCATCAAAATTTTGAAGAGATTAGGTGTGGTATTTTAATGATTAAAGGTAAAGGATTAAAGTAATTGAATAAGGGTGAGATTTAGAATCAATTTATTATGAGATAATAATAGAAAAGAGAAAAAAATGAAAATAATTTTGAGCCAAAGCCAAGGGAATTTAGTAATGAGAGAGAAATTCAAAATCTACTATTGAAAATAATTAGGGTAACATGAATAGGTTAACATGCAAATACAGTGAGCTAAGTGAAAATAGGGGTGAAGAAAAGAAAAGATGCAGAAAAAGGACTAGTTAGATACGAGGACAAGAAATCGACGATTCAGAAAGGACGAGAAAAAAGTAGAAAAACACAAAGTGAGGAAGCCTAATGGTCAAGGAAATTAATGGTGGGATTCCAGGATTGTCTAAGTTTGTAGCCATCTTCACGATTAAATTTATTAGGATGTTTTTCGATTTCAAGGGATTCCTGAATGAGACAGGAGGAATAATGAGGGGAAGAGGCTATGATTTTTGTTTGGTCAAAGAAAATAAGGTGCTTGGATTTGAAAGTTTATTCGACGATAATTGATTTGGATGTCCAGTTGTAGGTGGTTAAGGTGATTGAAGAAAGCAGTTAGGTTGGTAATGTGAGGCCATATGACAAACGTGTCATCTACAAATCGAAACCAACATTTAGGTTTGAGATGGAAGTTGCTTAAGGCTAATATTCAAAATGTTCTATAAAAATATTGGCCACCACTCGGGATAAAGATGACCCCATGGTTGTACCTTTGGTTTGTTCATAGAAAACCCCCTTGAAGGTGAAGAAGGTAGACGAGAGATAGATTTTGATAAGGTAAAGAATTTTGGGGTCTACCAATTTGGATATTATGTTCATGGCTTCAGTGACAGGAATTTTGGTGAACAAAGACACCACATCAAAGTTGACCACGAATTCATCATCATCAAGGTGAAGAGTTTTGGTTTTATAAATGAAATCAATAGAATATTTAATAAAGGAGGAGGTTTTTCCAATGAAGGCTTGAATCTTGTCAGCAAGAAAACAAGAAAGGGCATGAGTGGGGGGATCCTACGACGCTTACTATAGGTATGAGAAGAATATCCTTTTTTTGTATTTTGGGTTTCCCATAAATCTTGGGGGTTTGACGGTTATGAGGAATGAGGAACTTTTGGAAGCTAGGGTCAAGGAAATAAGATTTGATGGCTTTGGTAACCATGGTGGTTATGGTATTAACTGGGTTTTTAGGGAAATATTTATAAGAAGAGGTTGAAAGAAGGTCGAGCATTTTGGCAATATAATCCGAAGTATTCACAATAACAGTAGCATTTCCTTTATCAACTTTGAGACCAATGATGTCAGGTTTTTAATTAAGGTGATGAATAAACTCTTTGGTAAGGTTTGGTTTAGGGGGTCTCGAACAACGAAGGATTTGTTTGCATTACTTATTGATTTCTTCGGCTTCATGAGTTGGAAGGTTATGGGTTAAGGATTCAATGGAGAAGATAATGTCCTCCATCGGGATACGCATAGGTGTTAGGGTGAAATTAAACCCTTTTTCAAGAGGTTGGTGAGTCCAGAGTAATAGAAGATAAATTTATAAAAATATTGGTACTGAAAGGAGGGGAGGGATGATAGAGACAAATGTTATCAGAGGTACTGTGATCTTTCAAGGAAGTCAAATCGAGTGAGAGAGAAATAATAAATGCCAAGGAATCAAATTCCGTCTTTTGGGGTCATTTGTTATCACGCAAACTGTAGGTTGGGAAAATCTTGAACCAATCCATAATATGGTGATAACGATGGGTGATTTTACCCATTGTCACCTCAGTTAAGCCCTCCCCTCGCTTTAGTGAAGGAAGAATCCAACACAAGGGGGGAGTCCCGAGTGACCTTAGGGAAAAATGAGATGAAAAGTGATATGATGGAAATGATGCCTTTATAGGTCAAGATACTAAGTGGAAGATAGATTAGAAATGATTCTCAGAAGTGGTTAATAGTTTCCAAGAAATTTGAGTACCTACAGAAGATGATAGTACCTTCCCGAGACACAAGAAAATATAATTGTATGAGTTATATGTTAGGTGGAAAAGAAAGTTAATACCGTTGTCCCTATTTGCAGAAATAAAAAAAGATATATATCATTAAACAAATGATTATTAGAGGTTCTAAACAAGATTCTAAAGTCAAGTAAATGATGGAAAGAGATAAACTATTAAGCACAAGTACAAATTGAGTATAAAGGAATAAACTTTAGCATCAATGTAAGGATTTTATAAACAAGTATTGTAGAGATATATTTGTAGCCTTATGGATGTAGAAAAAATTTTTTTACATCAGAAAAATAATGCACCAAAACTTTCAAAAAATACACCCAAAAGATGTGCTAGGACTAGTAGATTATGCTGGCAAATTGTTAACATTTTTTTACAGTTGAAATGTGAGTTATAAGTAAGCAAAAAAATGTTTGATGCATCCCTAATGGCTATATATTTTAATGATTTATACATCTAATAATACCAATCCAAGAAATACACCTTAGGGGACTTAACAAGATCTTAAAATGTAGAAACATTTCCCACTTGAACAAGATCAATATCTCACTAAATCACCTTTACCAAGGAAAACAATTTATTCCTCCAATGCAAAATTCAGATTAGTGCCTTTAAAATATGGTTGAATTGAGTATTAGAAGTATGAGTTAGATCAAAAAAATACCTAGGGGTGTAAATCCTCTTACTCGCTAGGGCATGACAATAAAACTAGGGTAAATCTAGGAGGATGTACATACTCATACTTCTCCTAGAAACCCTTCCCAAAAATGAATTAGAAACTTAGAAAATGAGATGAATCTTAATGGACGGTGTATCCAACATACTACTAGGTTTGCAACCAACAATGACTAAGAACAAGCAAGAAATAACTAACAAATGGAATTTTTTCTATAAATTCCAAGAGAGAGAGAGAGAGAGAGAGAGAGAGATCAAACCCTAGTTCACCAAGAAAATTTCCATCCAAGAGAAAGAACATAATCCTTCAAGAGGGGTGCACCATTTTATCTCAAGCATTCACCAAGAAATATCACCAAGAAGCATTTGCATAAGAGAGAGATACCAAAAATGCCCAAGAGGGCACAAATTTCAGCGAATATGTCTTCTCACAATGAGAGAGCTATGATAAAAATAAAATAAAGATGATATCCATTTATACAAATCCTATGAAACATAGTTTGTCCATATTCAAAGGTTAAACCACAAGATAATGGGACAACAACGCTTAATCTTTCCCCTTTTCCAAAATAACATTTTTTAATTCATAATTTGCACATAAGATAAAACCGAGAGACATGACGCCACCCTCTTGGGGCAACTCTTTGGAACTTTTAGATCAATTTTTTGGGTTGGAGATGAGTGCACTAGGCCTCCTAAGGCCACATGTATTCAAGTTAATCCTATCCTCCATGATCCAAGATCTCCCTCCCTCAAAATGTGCCAACACCACCAAACCCTATCCCTAGGGTGACGTCAAGCCCTTTACATGTGACATTTTAGCCTCCAAAGGAAAGTCGTTTGGCTTGTAGGGGATAAGTGAGATCCTCCAAGGTGTCATCTAGGACTCCAAAGGAATATCATCATCATCTGGTGTGTGGGCCCTGGTATCCAACCTGTGAGCTTCAAGCCCTAAGGAAGCCCAAGCTAGGCTTGTTCCTTCAAAATTGTCCACCAACTAGATCCTTCAAAGACAATGAATACGCCTTCCAAGGATCTCAATTCAAATGCATCATGGTGAGTAAATAAAATCAATCAAAGAGCCATTTAAGGATGTACATCCAAACTACCTCATGAAAATAAACAAGTTCTCAAAGACCCTATGCAATTTGTCAAGTTTAGGTAGAAAAGGGTTGACAAAGCGACCTATTGGGTGAATCGTACCATAATTTTAGGAGTGTTTCCCAAGTGGAACTTTCTATAATTCATGTGGATGAGGTGACATGGATGGGGGTAATACTTTTGGGCATGGGGTACATGAAATACAAGGGGCTGTAGTGTCTGATTTATGGGTGCCTTTATAGAGGGTGTGTTGCACCTTTGTTTTCAATGCAACTTTTTTCCAAGCCCGTTTATTGTCTTTTATTATTTTAGGATGTTTCCAGGTTTAAGCCAAGGTGGGGATTCTACCTAAGCATGAAAAATAGTTCCCACCTTGACTCTACCCTGCTCACATCATGCATCCCCAAGTTGAAAACATGTGTGGGGCTTCTACCTAAGAATTAAAAATAGTTCCCACACATGCTCCACCTTGGTTGGCATTTTGTAATAATTATTTTTCATGGGTCCCATAATTTTTTTATGAGAGACATGTCCTTGTCCTCAAGATCCCTGGGCGATCATCTAGAAGGACAATGATTGGATTTTATCTTTTTTCAGATACAATCCTTTGGTCCTTCAACCCCTTCTTCCCATGAAATGATGGACAACCCTCAATACACCCGAAAAATCCCACAAGGTAAGGAGATGAGGGGATGAAACATGGAAAGTGACAAGTATGGTCAGGAATGGCAAGATGACTCATTAAGAGGATCCCCCTATAGAAAACTTGTCCCCAAGGGTGACCCACTTACTAGGGTGAAATATCAACCACCGAAGTGAAACAAAGAAAATAGCATAATGTCCAAGCAAATGTTACATAATCAAAAGCAGTTTAAAATGAAACAAGCTTGAATGCCTAAAATATTGAAGTGACACTCACCATAATACCTAGCTTGTACCTGATGGAGAAATACCCAATGTCTTCTGAAATCTATTTGATGTGGTGGATATCGTCGTGATGAACTTGGAAAATTGGTGATGAGGTGGGTCTTTGTCTGTGAAAGTGGACACTCCTGGTCAGGATGTCTCTCAGTACTCCATGTCTACAACATCAGGGCCTCGATACATCATCTCCTTAGTTATCCCTAGGAGTTGTGGATAACATATGGCTCCTACTTGGGGACATGTACTCGTCGTAGAGTGCATGAGAGCTGCAACATCTCCCGGTGGACCTGTGCCTACAATGAAACATAAAACCGTAAAATCCAGGGTGGTTTTATCACCCTTCATCCATATATATCAAAAGCAAAATGAAAACTAATCTAGAAAATAAAATTTTAGCATTTTTAAAAAATTTCTAAACTAAAAATGAAATCAATATGTATGTAAAGAAAAGTGAAATATTAAATGCAACTAAGATACCATTGGAAATCAAGATGTAAATTCTAGAAATCAAATGGCCTACCTACTTACCTGGGCCCTGGGCCCTGAAGAAGTCAAATGCCACCTTGGAAATAATGTTTGAGGGATCCATTTACCAATAATGGAATCCTCAAACCTTCCACCATGGATAAATAAAACGAATTTGGCCCAGATATTTCCTCTATTTTGTAGGGCCCCAACCAAAGACTGTCAAACTTTTGATGCGTTATGGGTTTTTCTCTCCTCTTGTCCCACATTAAGACTTATTCCCCCTTCTTGAAATTTCTTTTCCTTTCTCTACGATCAAAGTCCCTTTTACCTTTTCTTGGTTCTTTTCCATTTGATAAAATTCCATTCTTTGAGTTTCATCTAATCCCATAAGTTGATCAATTCACCCCTACAATGCTTCTTTATTTGTGGAAAATTGTTGGGCTATTTGCAGTGTTTGAATTTGGAGGTTTATAGGTAGGCGTCCTTCTAACCCATAAACTAACTTAAAAGGGGTTTTCCTGGTAAAGGTGTTAGTAGTTGTGTGGTCTAACCAGAAGACATACTTAATCTTGTTATCCCAACTTCTCTTGTTTTCCCCATCAATTTTCTTTACAATATTAATGATGTTTTTGTTGTTAGATTCCATTAATCCATTTCCTTGAGGATAATAATTTGAGGAGTGTGAAAAAATGATCCCATACTTAAAAAAGAACTCATTGAGCACCATCGAGATAAAATACTTGGTGTTATCTGTGGTTATTTTGGAACACCGAATCTAGCGATAATATTTTCCTCAAGGAACTTCATCACAACCTCTTTTGTTTCTTTCTTTTTTGGGATAGCTTCCACCCATCTGGAGAAGTAGTAGGTGGTGGTCAAAACTCATCGATAACCATTACTAGAGTTTTCCTTGAACTTTCCAATGAAATCCAGTCCCCATTTCTAAAAGGGTGCTTCTATGGCGAATGGATTAAGGGGAAGGGCAAGGAGGCGTTGTTTTCCAAAAAAGAATTGACACAATTGATAGGATCTGATGTACTGATGCCTGTCAGAGAAAATTGTGGGTCAATAATATTCTGCCTTTAATATCTTATGGGAAGTAGTGTGAGTTGCATAATGGCCTCCACAATACCCTAAATGAAGGTCAGCCATTAAATTTTCAGCTTCTTTCTTATTCACACACCTGAGGATCACCCCATTAGGTTTCCTCCACCCAAGACCATATTTTTTTAAGCAATACTTCATATATTTGAGCCTTAGGGATCTCGTCTTGTGATCTACCAAATGATTAGGGAAAGTGAGTTTCTTCAATTAATAAATGATATCTGAATACCACTCGTTGTTCTCAATTTTCTTACGACAATTTTGATTTGTTCCTTCTCTCCCATCTCGATGGCTTCATGATTTATTTTTATAAACATCTTACCCAACCCTTGGAATTTGATTATATTGGATGGTTTTATCTCCAAATTGTATTCCTGTATCTGTGAAACCGATTTTTCTCTTGATCTAAGACAATATTGTTGCGATAAAACATCTTTTACAGTGGGGTAAGGGACGAAAGCTTTGATCTTGTTGTATCCCACATAAGTTTGAAAATTCTTGAGAGAATTGACTAGAGTGTAGGCCTATTTTTCCATAATTGTGTAATTAAGCTCTGAGTCCATAAGGTTCTCTCTCACGAAAGCAATCGGTTGTTCATCCCCCTGATCATTTTTTGCAACATAACTCCTACAATGGTGTCCTTTGAAGCGAAAGAGGATATGATGAAGTCCTTATCAAAATTTGGACTAACTAGGACTAGTGTGATAGTTATTGCTTCCTTACATTGGAAATCTAACTTACCATCGTTGTCCCACTCGAAACGGGAATCCTTATCTAATAATCTATTAAGGGGTTTAACAATTTCAACAAAGTTCAAAATGAACCTCCTTATGAAGTTAATTTGGCCAAAGAAAGACTGTAAGGCTTTCTTGTCTTTAGGGAGAGGGATCTTTTTGATAGCTTGAATCATGGTAGGGTCTATTGAGATTTTGTCTTTAGGAATAATATGACCCAGTATCTTTCCTTTATCCACACCAAAAATTGATTTCTCAGGGTTGAGAGAAATGCCATATTCTCTACACCTTTGGAAAATCATTCTTAAGTGATGGATGTGCTGATCTCGTTTCTTGGAGATAGCGGTTATATAATCCTAGTAAATCTCTATAAGTTTCCTGACCAAATCCTTGAAAGCATAAATGATGGAAAGAAACCCCCGTGTTGGTTAATCCAAAGGGAATTCTAAAATACTTATAAGTTCCCTAAGGGGTGGTTAAAGTAGTTTTTAGTTGGTCATCCTCCTTTACCGACACATAATTATATATTGAGAAACCATTAAGCATGGAAATCATCTCTCCTTCGGTGACCTGTTGCAGAAGGTACTCCATGTTTGGTAGAGGGTAGTTATCTTAAAGTGAAGCCTGGTTCAAATTTCTGAAATCAACACATATCCTGAGATCACTAGTCTTTTTCCTGATAATGATTGGATTAGATACCCAAGATGAGTACCTGATAGGCTCAATTATTCTTGCCTCAACCATTTTTTACAACTCCTTTTGGACTCGCGGGGAAACTTTCAAGTTCATTTTCCTGATCTTTTGTCTAAATGATTGTGTTCCTTCCTTAAGGGGAATAGTGGGTTGTATGACATCCTCTCTATAATTCTTCAGATCTTCATAAGACCAAGCGAAAACATCCCTAAATTCTCTTATGAGGGAAATCAACTTTTCCATTTCGTCAGGTGTTTTTCCCTTTCCAAACTTGACCATCTTTGGGGATTCCTCGATGCCAATATTGAATTCAATGACCTCGTCATCGATTTTAGTTGACGAATTCCTCTTATACATGTCATTTTGATCAAAAAGTATCTCCATGGGGATGACACCTTTAGGTAATGGTCCTTAGGATAACCAATGATTTCAATATTTTCCTTTTCCGTCAACAAGTTTATATGGGATTTTGAGAATTCACCTTCATTCTGGAGAAAACGCAGAATCTAGTTTTCATTATCAAAAGCATGCCAATGTTCCAAGTTATCAGGTAGAAAAGGTATGGAATTTACTTCCAATTTATAGAGACCAATTTATTTGAAAAAAATTAAGGTAGAAGCGGAAATGACAAGGTTGTCTTCCAAATGATTCTCTTCCCTAGGGACGACTTCAATAAAAAAGTTATCAAACTTCTTCATGGCATCCCAGATGACATCTTTGTAGTGTTTCAACCTTGGGTTCTTAGCAGTGGATTTCTTGTTAACCTGTGAGATGATCAAGTCCGAGTATCCTCTTACATGTAGGGACTTGATGTTCATATCAATGGAAAAATGCATTCCAAGGATAAGGGCTTCATACTCGGAAATGTTGTTTGTGYAGCTAAACTCAATCTTGTACTAGAATAGGGTAGTYTCATTGTCTAGTGATCTTAAGACTATTCCTGCACTCGAGCCTGAGATTGAGTGCACAACTTCAAAGTCTAAGCCCTRAGATCCTTCCTTCTTTTCTTCATCAAGGAAAAGGGATTTTTACAAAATGAAATTGTTATCAATCCCCCCATCTAGAACCTAATGGATTATGTTGACATGATTTAAAAAATCTTCCCTTTTGATCTCGTTAGGGAAAAACAATTTCTCCTCACATTTGATGACACCAATTTCCTTCTCTCTATGTGTCTCTGTTAGAACTTGTTGAATATGTTGAAAACACATTTCTTCAGCCTATCTTGTTGCTTGTGTCCTTTCAACCTTCAAAACCTCATTTGTTGGGGGAGGTATTGTTTTAGATGTTGGTTCCTTTTCTTTACCAAATAGATTCATCATGCAGTCAACATCTTTTTTAGAGGCCTTCTCTTTTTTCCTCTATAGGTATGTCTGCATATTGTGGGGAGGGTCTGGTATGAAAAATTCATCAACTTCATTAATCTGAATGATTTCTTCAAGACAATCCTCCTATTGGATGAGAGATGAGGTCATGTTTTATTCTATCTCACATGACCTTTCTTGGGCTTCAAGTAAAGTTGTAGGGTGTCCCTTTCCAATTAGAACTTTGCATGCGTATTTCATGGTTGACATGTAAGACCCGAGGATGGTAATATGAGAAGGTTTGAAATATTGAGGAAATCTCCTTACGAGGGTATTGAAACTATCATTGAAACCCCTTATAATTTCTCCTGAATTTATTTTGTAGTTATAGAGTTTATCATAAAGGGACAGGTAGTCTTTGATTTTCCTGAACCTTTTGGAAAAACATTCTTGAAAGATATCCCAACTCGTGATTCTTCCTGGAAGAACACTATCATACCATTTCTTAGCCCTTTCGATAAGAGTGTAAGAGAAGAGTCTCATCCATACATATTCATGTTGGTTATAAGGTTCAAGAGTGCAGAGGAAGGCATCTAGGTGATCTTCGGTTGTAACAAGGTCATCTCCTGAAAAGCTGGGGAGACATTACTTGAAGCCCCTTGGGAGTTTGTGAGGATATCCAAGGATATTTTTCATGTCTAAAGGTTTGTATGAATCTTTAACCCATGGGCTCCAGGTAGCACTTGGCAAACTGGGTATAGATGAGAGTGGAGGTGTAGAGGCAATAGGTGAAGATGGAGGGCTAAGAGAGGTAGATGGAAAATAATGGGAAGTAGGATATGATGGAGGACAATACCGTTTGGTTGAATACTTACGATGCCTATAAGGTTTTTGGGGCTCGGGTAATGCTTCTTTTTGGGCACGTCCCATAATGGAGTCGCTAGATGAGCCTTAGGACAAGCTTATCAATGGTGTAAGGGGGAAGTCCTTCAAGTGGAGTCTCCAGGAAAGCTAGGGGTAAATGATTTTGGATAGCTTTCCAAAGTGTTGTGAGGGCACGAAATAGGATTCAAAATCCTCCCCGACTATGACACCAAAATGTTATCACACAAATTGTAGGTTAGGAAAATACCGAACCAATCCAAAATATGGTGATAATGGTGGGATAGTTTACCCAATATTACCTTATATAAAACCTCCCCTCGCTTTAGTGAAGGAAGAATCCAACACAAGGGGGGAGACCCAGGTGACCCTAGGGGGAAATGAGATGAAAATTGATATGATGGAAGTGATGCCCATGTAGGTCAACATACTAAGTGGAAGATAGTATGGAAATGAGTCTTGAAAGTGGTTAATAGTTTCCAAGAAATTTGAGTACCTATAGAGGATGATAGTACCTTCCCAAGACACAAGAAGAGCCAATTGTACGAGCTATATGTTAGGTGGAAAAACAAGTTAATATTTTTTCCCTATTTTTAAAAACCAACAAAGATATATATCAGTGAACACATGTTTATTAGAGCTGCTAAACAAGATTCTAAAGACAAGTTAATGATGGCAAGAGATAAACTAGTAAGCACAAGTACAACTCAAGTATAAAGGCATAAACTTTAGCATCAATGCAAGGTTGTTATAAAGATATTCATGTTGGTCATAAGCTTCTTATATTAGAAATGCTTATTGTTTTCTTTACACTTTTTAGAACAAAGAGATAATTTTGATCTTCTAGATTAGGGTTGATTACCTCTTTATCACACCACATATTCTCCTTAAATTTTGATTTAACAATATTTTTAATAGTATCCTTATTCTGCAAAACGACCTCTTCCATGATTCCCCAATGTCTTAGACAAGACTAGGCATGTTTATGCCATCCCCACTTGAGTTTAAGGTGGTTACGACTGGAGTTTGAAGCAATTTTAGGAAGCCTACTCTCTTTCTTGTTGTTTAACTTGTTCTTATACATTAATTATCTATTCATAGTCATGCTTTGAATGGGGAAAAGGCTCGCCTATAAGAGGAGGATGACATAGGGTGTATTTCCTTTAATTTTGAGATTATAGGTTATAAAATTCTTTTGGATTTTCTCTATTTTTCTCCAAGATTATCAAGAGATACTACATCCCCAAAATTCGCATCCATAAAGAATAACATGTGTAACCAACATCTCAAAGAGGAGTTTCTACTTATCCCATTTACAAAGATCGAATGATTTACAACTGTTTTAAAGCCCATAATAATATTTCCATCCTCCAATTATTATTTTCTCAATGATGTAATTCCAGTTGAGCATGTGGTGAATATTGATTGCAAGATATTTGTATGAAGTCACTTCCTCCAAGTTGTTTTTTTCATATACAAAGGTATCATAAGTGATCTTATTGGATTTAATGACCGTGACTTTAGTCTTATTACTATTAACATCCATACCCATATTGGAGAAAAAAACCTTGAGGACCCTTAGTTTCTTTCAAAGATCATGGGGACTTCTCTCCATAAGAATTATATAATCGGCATAAAGAAGAAGATTGGTGACTATACTAGTGAGAATAGTTCTGACACAACCTACTTTTTC
Source organism: Picea engelmannii (assembly GCA_009831015.1). Lineage (NCBI taxonomy): Eukaryota > Viridiplantae > Streptophyta > Pinopsida > Pinales > Pinaceae > Picea > Picea engelmannii. Next base: position 111,249 of record ML796847.1, read on the forward strand.
CAAACAATCTTCTAGCTTGTCAATGTAAATGCCAAAAAGTGTAGGGGACAAGTGACAACCTTCCTTGACTCCAATATTGCACTTAATTTCTTTTGACCAACCCTTGGTCTTCTTAAATTTGGTAATAACGTTCTCATAAAACTTGATTGTTGCATCCCTCAACTCGAAAGGTAATTTTATCTCTTTGGTAACACACCTGATGCCCTTAATAGCTTCCAAGGGAATGGGGTATTACAAAAAATTCACTTCCCTTAACCATATAAAATGTATCTTTAGAAACACTACCATCTTCTACTCATTAAGAGCATTCCAACGACTATAATTTCATTCAAAACTGAGCTCTGGATCGAAAGTTGTGGCCTTCCAAAGTTCTCAGGTTTTCATGGTCAACATCTATCTCATTGCCATGTGGGATCCACATGGCACTTCGCCACTCATGCCATTTGACATGGAATCTACATGGCACCGATATGGTACATGCCTAACTTACCATAGTGGAACCTCTATTCATAGAAAACTATAGTTGTTGGCATTCAGGCCTTCTCCTGGTTCACTCATATTCTACCTACGACAGATGGAACATCGAATAATATTCCCTTTCGGTACCATCCATTCAGCGTTTGAAAGATTCAAGCAATCTCACTACTCTAAAATCAGGGTATCGAGGAATATCCATATTCTAACTATGACAGATACAACATTGAAGAATATTCTTCTTTGATATCGTCCATTCAATGTTTGATAGATTCAGGCAGTTTCACTGCTCTGACATCAGGGTATCGAGGAATATTCATCTTCTACCTATGATGAACCTTTTTCGATCGATTTCATTGACACTTATGGTCTCCCCGATCAATGGTTGATATTTATTTGGTGATCTAAGGTCCTCCTGCACAGCTATATCACATTCAACTCATCAACCAATTAACTATTCGCATGCGTCATCATACTAACACTCTCAATCAACACCAACTCACTCATTCCCCTTGACTTGCTAAGTGGGACCCTTGATGATCAACGATTGAGGTTATCTCACCTACTTTCATATATACATCCCACATCCCACTTCAAAGTCTCCCATTCAAATATTTTTCTACAATGCTTGAGAATTCCCTCCAAACAACCCACCACGATCTATGGTTTAGATCTCCTCAGATATACAACTTTCATTCTCTACTGGATTAACACAAGGTTCAACGATAATAAAACTACCTCTTTGGGGTCTTATTCATTTCTTGAGTTCTACAGAACTTCAGTTTGGATTTTCAAGGGTTCATAAACTGCTCCAAGGCCATTACAAGTTATTAAATCTTAAGGAGAGTAATCCTGCATGAATTATAGGTTCTCTACATGAGAATGAAAAATAGTCGAGTATGCAACAATCCACACTTAACTCTTATTCATTATTATCATATGAAAAAATAAACATCATAACATATCTCGACTTTTCAAGCATTCCAATCATGGATTATAACGACTGAGCTTTCCTCTTAAATCCATACATTCACACATGCATATAGAAATTTCATTTATAATCAATTTCAGTACACATCTAGACATTTATCTGGTAAGGAAATAGCCAAATCCAATTGATTGAGAGAGGACGTATTTCCTCCCAACCTCAGGCCTTGTTGTAGATTAACTTCCTACAACACACCAGCCTCGTGCTAAGCCATGATACCACCAAGGAAATTGACTCAGCAGGGTTCTAAGTTTGCGATAATCCAGGAAGGTTACTTTCCTTCCTCCTCTGACACAACAAAAGTTTCCACCTCCCACTAAGCTTCAAGTCTCCATAGGTTTATCAAGTGTTTTTTCAATTGGATTTCCCCTACAAAAGGGAGTCCCTTCTCTGCTCAACAATCCCTCAGCGACCTCCCCTTACTAGTGTCATTTTCTATCTAATAAGCACCAAGTTGTGGCCCACTATTGATCCAATTTGGGATCTAGGTCTTCTTTGTTTAGGGTAAACATCAATAACTCAAACAAGCTTCATGGTTTCCTCCAGAAATCTATTCTTTTTTCTTCTCTTCCTCACTCAACACCTCCAAATCTCTTAACTTCATTCTCTCTTGCTCATCTATAGGTCTTCTTTGTTTTGTTGTGTGTTATCTTCCTCTCTCTCCTGTGTTTTCCTTCTCTAGTATTATTCTCTACACCTCAGGATCTTTGTGACTTCCTACATACATAAGTTGTAGTATGGGGTAGTCCCATGATATCCCCTTGTCAATTTCTCAATCATCCTTTCTCTTAGTATGGGTTGACGACCATCATTCATTAACTGCCCCAACCGCCTATGCTACTTATTTTAATAGTCACATGGTTTTTCATATAAGTTTGGTATGCTAGTAGGTGTGGTTTTATGTTTGCAAGTATATATTAACTTGTTATGCAAGCTTCTTATTTTCTTCATTGATACATATTAGCTCCACCTCTCGCAACCGTTCAATCAGTCCCTGCCTCATCAATTTCCTTTGGTGTATTATGGCTAGTACTGTCAAGGTTGTTCCCTCTTAGTCGGTGGTTTGGTTTATATATTAATCAAAACATAATTACATGCCTCATAACATAGACATATGAAGTTTGAGAATAATTACAGTCTTGGGGGGAAATGGGGTGTTACATCTTCCAACATGTCCCAAAATTTTTGCCTGGAAAGCCTATCAAAATCTTTTCTAAAGTCAACAAAACAACCAAAAAAAATAGTTTTAGTATGGTAGAACTCCTATGCGATTATCCTAAAGGTAACAAGATGGTCCACAATTGAACGATATCTCCTAAACCCGTCGTGACCTTTAACTCTTTTATCTTGAATTTCTACCCATAAGCTAATATTCTTTTCCAAAATAATTCCATATAGTTTGGCTAAAATCATGCTAATCATGATGGTCTGATAATTAGAGGGAAGGTTTATATCTCCATGCTTAAAAAAGGGAACAATGAGGCTTTGTGTCTAGGGTTTAGGGAAGCCCTGCTTAACTGCTAAATTGAAGAGTTTGTATATGTGAGGGATTGTTCTTTCAATTTTAAAAATTTCAGCTTGGTAGTCTTCAATTTCCTTGGCCTTCCCATTTGCAAGCCGCTTAACCCCGAACTCGATGTCATCCAAAGAAAAAAACTTCATCCCGTGTAAGGACAATAGGAATGGTTTCCATGGAAATAGGGAATTCGTAAAGACTTTTAAGGTAAGCATTCCACTCCCTTAAGGGAATCATATTATTTTCTTTACTATTGCAGATAAAAAAATTCCTCCATAACTACCTAGGATCAATCTTAGAAAGCCATGAAAGCCACTCTTTCCTTTTATTGATATAGTACTTTTTTTTCCTTTTAATGGGGGAAAGACTCGCCTCTAAGAGGAGGATAGGATAGGGCATGTTTCTTTTCATTTTGAGATTCTTTCTTCAAGATTCTCCATATACTACATCCCCAAACTTGGCATCCATAAAGAATAATAGGCGTAACCAACATCTCAAAGAGGAGTTTCTTCTTATACATGATTTACAACTGTTTTCAAGCCCATAATAAGATCAAGTAATTTACAATTTTTTTCTTACCCATATATTATCTATATATAATAAA
>ML796847.1:132126-153345 GCA_009831015.1 Picea engelmannii
TTTTTTTATGAAAAATAGTTTTAAAAACATATAAATATTATTTTAATATAATGCATTTGACAATCATGGCAATCATGGCATTGAGATGAAAATGACATGCACATAAAGACACTTTCATTTCTTTCAAAATTATTGGATCTTTATCAACTTTTGGATCCTCTCCATATTTGCTTAAATTTGATTGATTGAAAATAAGAAATATTTGATAAAACAAAAAGTGAGAAATTTTTAATATATTTCAATTTGATGTAATATGCTTCTATATTTCACTTTGTGTTAAGAGAATATTTTATTTTATTTTTATTTTTCATTTTGATTTTCCATATCACTATTAACTATTTCAATACAAATATAAACCAAGTGTTATATGATGTATTACTTTTGGGATAATCAATGTACTATAAGTTGTTAATCTAAGATCCATATTTGTAACTATTAATATTAATTAATGGATTTGTTTAATCATAAAAAAAATTATTGTGTCTAGAGAGGTTCTATAGCCCAGTGTGGGAGAGATGTTTATGTTAATATTTTTTTATTAAAATAAAAATAAAAATAAAAATAACTATGTGGAATATATATACCTCTCTGCACTTAAAGATATGGGGTTGAGATGGATCTATGTTGGTTGTAATCACATTTATATAGCTTACTATTCCATTTACAAAACCTTAACAAGTATTAGATCTTATAAATGATTATTCTATGATATAATAATATAATGATTCATTTTATCATTAAATTATTTTTTTTTAGTTCTTTAATAAATTAATTCAATAAATAATAAAACATAAGAAAATAAACATTATATATTTTGAATATGTAGGTTTTCACAATGTTTTTGGATAAAACTGTGTGAGAGGTTGGATGTTTCCACTTGACACTCCACCCATCATGAGGGACATAAGAAGCTAGTATGATTATGAAATAACTTTGAGGCTTGTATATACACAGGAAGAATGGTCAATGCTTGCTCCAAGAGAGAGAAAAGATAACAACTAGAAATGTAAAAAATTACAAATCAATAATAATAGCACTTGAGATTAGGCATGAATGAAATAATAATAGTTTTTTTAGGTAGAATGAAAGAGGTGATAAAAGGTAAATGGTAGATAAGGGAAAAGTTAAAAGGTTAAAAGAGGTAGCCATTAAGATTAGGTATGGGAGGAAGGATAAATAGTGATAAAAGGTAAAGGATAAGCATGAATGAATTAATATTTTAATAAAAAATGATAAATTAGGAGAAGTAGTAGTTGATAAAATAGGTAATTAATAAAGGAGAAATAATATGGTAAAAATGGGAAGGTAAAAGAAAAGCCATCAAAATTTTGAAGAGAGTAGGTGTGGTAGTTTAATGATTAAAGGTGAAGGATTAAATTAATGGAATAAGGGTGAGATTTAGAATCAAGTTATTATGAGATAATAATAGAAAAGAGAAAAAAATGAAAATAATTTTGAGCCAAAGCCAAGGGATTTTAATAATTGAGAGAGAAATTTAATATCTACTTTGAAAATAATTACGGTAACATGGATATGTTAACCTACAAATACACTGAGATAAGAGAAAAATAGGGGTGAAGAAAATAAAAGATGTGGAAAAAGGACTTGTTCCAACGATTCAGAAAGGACGAGAAAAAAAGTAGAAAAACACAAAGAGAGGAAGCCTAATGGTCAAGGAAATTAATTGTGGGCTTCCAAGATTGGCTAAGTTCGTAGCCATCTTCACAATTAAATTTATTAGGATACTTTTTCGATTTCAAGGGCTTCCCGAATGAGATAGGAGGAGTAATGAGGGGAAGATGCTATGATTTTTGTTTGGTCAAAGAAGACAAGGTGCTTGGATTTGAAAGCATATTCGACGATAGTTGATTTGGATGTTCGGTTGTAGGTGGTTAAGTTGATTGAAGAAAGCGGTTAGGCTGGTAATGTGAGGCCATATGGCAAACGTGTCATCTACAAATCGAATCCAACATTTGGGTTTGAGATGGAAGTTGCTTAAGGCTAATCTTCAAAATGTTCCATAAAAATATTGGCCACCAGTGGGGATAAAGATGACCCCATGGCTATACCTTCGTTTTGTTCATAGCAAATCCCCTTGAAGGTGAATAAGGTAGAAGAGAGATAGATGTTGATAAGGTAAATAGTTTTGGGGTCTACCAATTTGGAGATTATGTTCAGGGCTTCAGTGACAGGAATTTTGGTGAACAAAGACACCACATCAAAGTTGACCATGAGGTCCTCATCATTAAGGTGAATATTTTTGGTTTTATAAATGAAATCAATAGAATATTTAATAAAGGAGGAGGTTTTTCCAATGAAGGCTTGAAGCTTGTAAGCAAGAAAACAAGCAAGGGCGTGAGTGGGGGCTCCTATGGCACTTACTATAGGTCTGAGAGGAATATCTTTTTTTGTATTTTGGGTTGCCCATAGATCATGGATATTTGAGGGTTATGAGGAATGAGGCACTTTTGGATGCTAGGTTCAAGGCAAGAAGATTTGATGGCTTTGGTAACCATGGTGGTTGTGGTATTAATTGGTTTTTTAGGTAGAGATTTATAAGAAGAGGTTGAAAGAAGGTTGAGCAGTTTGGCATCATAATCTGAAGTATTCACAATGACAATAGAATTTCCTTTATCAACTTTGAGACCAATGATGTCAGGGTTTTCGTTAAGGTGACAAATAAACTCTCATTGTTCTTTGGTAAGGTTTTGTTTAGGGGGCTTGGAACAACGAAGGATTCGTCTACATTCTTGCCTAATTTCTTCGGATTCATGAGCTAGAAGGTTGTGGATAAAGGATTTAATGGAGCAGATAATGTCCTCCATGGGGATACATCTAGGTGTTAGGGTGAAATTAAACCCTTTTTCAAGAGGTTGGTGGGTCTAGAGTAATAGAAGATAAATTTATAACAATATCGGTACTAAAAGGAGGGTAGGAATGAGAGAGAATTTTTTTATTAGAGGTAGCGTGATCTTTCGAGGAAGGTGAATCGAGTGAGAGAGAAATGTTAAATGCCAAGGAATCAAATTCATTCTTTTGGGGTTTATGCTTGTTATCGCACAAATTGTAGGTTGGGAAAAGCCCGACCCAATCCATAAGATGGTGATAACGGCGGGATAGTTTACCTTCTATGTTATCGGACTAATCGGTAGGTGCAGACACTAACAGATCTTCCTAAATCCACCTGGATCTAGAACAAAACAGGACAGGACATGACTCTTTCCCTAAGCTACGACCATTGAATTAGCTAGTAAGGAGGAACAAGTGACATACCTTTGTATCGCTTCCTTAGGTTTTTGTTGCTCCCGCTTCACTCCGGTGCTCTCATGAGGTCAAGACCAAGACAACACAAACCAACCAAAGTGAAGATAGAAAAATGTATTCAATCATCAACTTATGTGTATGATCAAGGAATTACACAATAAAGTAAGAATGACTTTATGGGAAAGGGACATGTCGCTGTATCATATTAATTGAAAGTAGAAGATACAACATGATCGCCTTGATGTCGCAAGATTCCTTTCGGTGACTCTTGGTTCCAACACGGACGCAGCACGCGCTCGCAAGCACGCCCGCTCACAAGATCTTTCCTTCTTCTCGGCCCGAAGAACCTTAACGCTCTTCTATTTCCCTATCGGGAAATCTACACCCACAACAACTCTCACGTGATCCCCCCTTTCCACTCGGGAGATCGGACTTCGCAACTTCACTGGGTCAGTGGTCGAACATTGGTTCCACGAATCCCCGAATGCCGATACGATCAACACTGACCTTTTCCTACCGGGGGTTCCCCTATCACGAATTCGACGCTCGCGATGTCGAACAATTTGTATCCCCGACTTCCGAATCTCGATATGCCGATTACCCGACACACGCGCGAGTTGACTTTTCCACACCCTATCACCTCGTCGGGATTTTGGATTTCGCTATATCGCGAATCCTGATGTCAATGTTTCGGGACTTCTCACTGCGAAACCCCGAAATGGTGTGCCACTTGTCCACTCCTCTAACTCTTGTGGCCCCCACATTGTTCCTTTAGCTGTCAGGATATCGCGGTTCACGATTTCACGATTCTTGTTGCTATATTCACGGGACGTCAACCTACGAAACCCCGATGCACGACCCCACGTGTAAATCCGATGGTCCTTGTGACTCGGATCTACGGTCCTGCCCCTCCTGAGCTTTGAACCCTTGGAATACTCCACCATATCTCCCCTACACCTCTGTGAGATCTGACGGCTCACAGGATGTCGCAGATTCTCCTCGGAGAATACCGGTCGTTTGTCTTTCCTTGGCGATTTCTGAGAATGACCAAGTGTTCTTCCGCAGAACTCGTCCACCTGCACACAAACTTGCCATGCTTCTTACAAGATTCCAAGGTACAACTCCTGTGCAACCCCTTGACAATTTTGAAGGCCTTACCCTTCCTGAGCTTCTTCCAACTCTGAACCTTTCAGAAGATCCCTGCACGCACTCCTTGTGGCAGATTTTCAAACACTTCAAGCACTTAAATCTTTTTTACTCTGCGCACACCTGCAGTAGCAGTTTATCAACGCTCTGCTCAGATTCGCAACTCTGAGGCTTAGTTTGGCCTGTGCACTCCTTGCACGGCTCCTGTGCCCAACTGTACCTTGAGGAAATGAGAACAAAATTAAAACTATCTGAGCCTTCTGTCACGCACTCCTTGCGGACACTTCAACTGCACTCCTTGCAGGAACTCTTACTCAGATAGAGAAACAATTGAAACTCATTCCTTCTTCCCTTCAGACTTCAAACTCAAACATGAAATCATATACATAGCATATAAAGAAAATGTATGACAGGAAGCAAACATTCATGAGCATATCATTCAACATACATACACAGAGAACAAACACAAAACCATGAATTTGAATCAGCTCTTCTATTAATTCAAATATCTGTACATGGGTGTTCTTGCACAACTCTCTGCATGTTCTTTCTCTTCTTTCTCAATAATGTTACAATACACAATGAGGGTGTCTATATCCAGTTTCCCTCTTGCGCTCTAAAACTGTCTAATCTAGAATTAAATTCTATCTACCTGCATTAACTACTTTAAATGCCGTATACCTACTAAGGATGAGAGCAATCCGCTCAAGGTCCATTACATTATACAAGTGCGCCTTTTCTTAATGGCTTCATTTAAGATTTCACAACAACTTCCAAGGTGAAATTCAAAATTTTGTGTTGGCTTGTCCAGCTGTCCAATTTCTTCCACGCTAGCTCGCTTGATGTTGGTGATGCTCCTGCATCATACTCCCTCGCTTGAAAAATTTCATGGGCTCCTGTCCATGAGATCCCGCACGGTATGTCCATGCTTCTGTATCTCTGCTTCGTTCTCCCAGCTGGCATCTTCAACAGGATGGCCCTTCCACTTGACCAGATACTCAAAGTATTCTTTCCTCCTAGTCTTCTTGCGAATTCTTTTATCCAGTATGCGCTCCATCTGTGGCTTATCTGCAACTGGCATCTGCTTTCGCCAATGAATCACTGGCTACTCATTTTCTGCTCCTGTTTCCTCAGCTTTATATGGGTACAAATCTGAGACATTGAATATCGGAGAAATTCCGATCCAATCGGGTAATTCAATCTCATAATCATTCGCCCCAATTTTCTTCAAGATCCTACATGGCCCGATTTTCTTCATTTTTTGTTTGTTATATGTTCCTCTCAGGAACCTTTCCTTCCTCAAATGTGCCAGAATCAAGTCACCAACCTCAAACTGAAGTTGTCTTCTGTGTTGATCTGCTCTACGCTTGTACTCCTGACTTGAATTCTGCAGTCGCTCCTTCACCTGGCTGTGAAGTTCTTTCATCGCCTCTGCGAATTCTTCTGCACTAACACTCCTAGTCGCAGTCTGTTCTGAATCTCTCAGCTTAGAAATTCCTCTCGGCTGCATGCCATAGACAACCTGAAATGGACTTTGGTCTGTTCTCCTGTTAACTGAGTCATTATACGCAAACTCTGCCTGTGGTAATATGTTGTCCCATTGGCTGTGGTGCTCTGTCACCAAGCTTCTCAACAAGTCTCCCAGACTTTTGTTTACCACTTCTGTTTGTCCATCTGTCTAAGGATGATATGTTGAACTAAACAACAAGTTAGTTCCCAGCTTCTTCCATAAGGTCCTCCAAAAATGCGCTATGAACTTTGTATCTCGATCCGAAACTATGCTCTTCGGCAACCCATGAAGTCGAATGACCTCTTTGAAAAACAGATTTGCAATGTGAGTTGCGTCACTGGTTTTCTGACATGGAATGAAGTGTGCCATATTGGAAAATCTATCCACCACCACAAAGATTGAATCAACGCCTCTTTGTGTTCTCGGCAACCCCAATACAAAATCCATGCTAATTGCATCCCACGGCCTCTCTGGTATGCGCAATGGTTGATAAAACCCCGCATTCTGCTTCCTTCCCTTCGAATGCTGGCAAATTCTGCATCTGTCCACGAATCTCTTGACATATGCTCGCATTCCTAGCCAAAAATATGACTCATTCAGTTTCGCGAATGTTTTGTCATGACCGAAATGCCCTGCCAATCCTCCACTGTGTTTCTCCTTCAACAAATTCTCCCTCATGGAGCATTTCAGAATACACAGTTGATTACCTTTAAACAATAATCCTTCCTGGATCATGTACTCTATCCATTAGCTTCTATCTCTGAGAACTGGATTCTCAGCTGCTTCATACGCCTCCTTAAAATCCTGATCTTCTGCGTACATGTCCCTGAGATCATCAAAACCCAACGTTTTGACTCGGAACTCCTGCAACGACAAACACTTCCTGCTCAAAGCATCAGCCACTTTGTTAGCAGTACCAGAAATATGTTTAATCACAAAAGTGAAATTCTACATTTACTCAACCCATTGGACATGTTTCTGATTCAACTTTTCCTGTTGAGTCACAAACTGTAATGCATGATTGTCACTATACAAGACAAACTCTTTCGGGATCAAGTAATGCCTCCATTTCTTCAATGCTTGGATAATGGCATAAAAATCCTTGTCATATGTGGAGTACTTCACCTTCGCCTCATTCAACTTCTCGCTGAAGTATGCTATCGGCCTATCTTCTTGACTCAAGACTGCCCTGATTGCAAATCCACTGGCATCGCATTTCACTTGAAATGTCTTTCGGAAATCCGGCAACACTAAAACTGGTTGTTCCGTGATCTTCCTCTTCAACAAATTAAAGCTCTTCTTAGCCTCTGTTGTCCAGTGAAAAGACTTGTGTCTTTTCTTCACTGTATCCATCATCGCTGCGCTAATTCCACTGAAATTCCTGATGAACTTTCGGTAGAAACTAGCCAATCCGTGAAAACTTCTCACCTCAAAGATATTCTTTGGTGATGGCCAATTCTTGATTACCTCCACCTTATCTGGATCCATCCTCAACTCATCTGTCGAAATAACAAATCCCAAGTAAATGAGTTCTGTCTTCATGAATGAGTATTTCTTCACATTTATCAACAACTTCTCCTGCTGTAACCTCTGCATCACTGTAGCCAAATGCTTCAAGTGTTCTGCCATTGATTTACTGAAAATCAGTATGTCATCCAAATATACGATAACAAATTTTCCGATGAACTCCTTCAAGACTTTGTTCATCAACCTCATAAAGGTACTTGGTGCATTTTTTAATCCAAATGGCATAAAAATCCATTCATACAACCCTTCGTTGGTTTTGAATGCTGTCTTCCATTCATCACCTTCCCTCATGCGAATCTGGTGATATCCACTTTTCAAATCAATCTTTGAAAAATACTTTTCTCCACTCAAGCAATCCATCAGATCATCCATCCTCGGCAATGGAAATCTATACCTGATAGTTATCTTGTTAATCACCCTCGAGTTAGTACACATCCTCCAGCCTCCGTCTTTCTTTGGATTGAGTACTATTGGAACAACACACAGACTCAAGCTTTTCCTGACCAAACCTTTGTCCAACAAATCCTGGATTTGTCTTTTGACCTCTTCATTCTCTTGCGTCATCAATCTGTACGCGGCTTTATTTGGAAAACTGGCTCCTAGTATGAGATCAATATGATGAGTCACACTTCTGATCGGTGGCAACAAATGAGGTAATTCATCCACTACTATATCAGCGAACTCTTCCAGCAGTTCCTGAATCTCCTCTGGTAAATCATCCACTCTTGTGCTGGTCAAAACAATCTTCGGTTTCCTGACCACAAAGAATTGTGGATCCTCCTTATTCTTAACCTCTGTAAGAAGTTCCTTACCACTCATGAGAAGTACAGTGTTGCTTACTTCCGGCTTCACCTCCTTATCCTTGATCGGAAGCAACATGTGTGTCCTCCCATTCTTCTCTAGGGTGTATGTGTTCATTCGCCCATCATGAATCACATTCCTGTCATATTGCCATGGTCTACCCAGCAATAGATGACAAACATCCAGAGGAATGACATCACATAATATCTTATCATTATATCCTCCTATCTTGAATTCAACTAAACATTGTTTAGTGATAGTTACCTGGTGTCCTTTCTGTAGCCACGAAATTCTGTATGGGCTTGGATGATCAATCGTCTCCAGCTCCAACTRCTCTACCATCTCTGTAGAAACGAGATTATCCGTGCTACCATTGTCTACAATAACCTTGCATACCCTGTCCTTGGTCTTGCAAGCAGTCCTGAAAAGTCTGGTCCTTTGGACTGAACTCTCCACCTCCTTCTCGGGTGTCAAAAGGACTTTTCGCATCATCAGCGATCTTCCACCTTCAGCATCTTCTGCCTCAACATCTCGCCTCTGTGCTTCGGCGATGTGAGTTTCTCCAATCTTCTTATTTTTATCTGGACACTCGTAAGACTTGTGCCCATTCTTTCCACATGTGAAGCATGTAATGACTCCACSTCTTCCTCTTCCTCTACCTCTAGTACGAGGAAAAGTGTTGCTGTCAGCATAATCTCCTCTCTTCTCAGTATGCTTCCCTCTCTGTTCARCATATTACCCTCGTTGTGAACTTCCACCTCTCTCTGTTCGAGTCTGAGGTTTCTTCCAGTCTTCCTTGGGCTTCTGATATTTATCGTGGGCAACCGACTTGCCTCTTGGCTGACTTCTGCCTTAGCCTCTTTGACTTTTCTTTCGGCTCAGCTTCTCTTCCGCTTTTAGAGCCATCTGATAAGCATCTTCCACCGTCCTGATGGTTACCATGCTCATCTCATCCTGGATATCATATCTCAGGCCATTCATATATCTGGAAACTTTCTCATCATCACTCTCCCGATGAATTGCTCTGATGTTCAGTCTATAGAATTCCTCGGTGTATTCTTTCACTGTCATCAGCTTCTGTCTCAGGTTCTGCATCCTCCTGAACAGAGTAATTTGATAATCTCTAGGGATGAATTTCGCCTTCATCTTCGCGATCATTCTATCCCATCTCTTGATCTTCTGCTTTCCCTTGCAGCGTCTGTCAGCTTGTAGTTCATCCCACCACAATGATGCATGTCCTTTCGGTCTCGTGACATCATTCTTAACTTTCTTGTCCTCTTCGACATCTTCATAGTCGAAGTATGTGTCCAGAGCTCTAATCCAGTCTAGAAGCTCCTCTGCATCCAAGTTTCCCTCGTAAACTGGAATGTCCATCTTTTCTCTTGCACCCATCCTTGCAATAGCTCTAATCAAACACTCGTTTGATGCATCTTCAGCTGCAACTTCCTCTTCATGTTCAGCCTCAATCTCACTTTCGAAATCACTAAGATCCCCCACACTGGTTGTATGCCTTTGCGCTGTCTTCATGTCTTAGAGTCTAGCTCGTAAGTCATGCATTTTTGTCTCCATAACTGGATCTGTCATCTGCCTGCCCCTTCTTCTTGGCATTTCCCTATCCTCTGGATCGGGTGATTGTCTATCTCTCCTTGGCGGCATGGTGAATTCTTCTCTTCTCTGCTACAGAAAGCAAAGAGTCTTTCTATGCTCTGATACCACTTGACGCAGCACGTGCTCGCAAGCACGTCCACTCACAGGATCTTTCCTTCTTCTCGGCCTGAAGAACCTTAACGCTAGATTATATTTCCCTATCGAGAAATATGCACCCACAACAACTCTCATGCGATCCGCCCTTTCCACTCAGGAGATCGGACTTCGCAACTTCACTAGGTCAGTGGTCGAACATTGGTTCCACGAATCCTCGAATGTCGATACGATCAATGCTGACCTTTTCCTATCAGGGGTTCCCCTATCGTGAATTCGACGCTCACGATGTCGAACAATTCATATCCCCGATTCTCGAATCCCAATATATTGATTACCCGACACATGCGCGATTTGACTTTTCCACACCCTATCACCTCGTCGGGATTTCAGATTTCGCTATATCACGAATCCTGATGTCAATGTTTCAGGACTTCTCGCTGTGAAACCCTGAAATGGTGTGCCACCTGTCCACTCCTCTGACTCCTGTGGCCCCCACACTGTTCCTTTAGTTGTCAGGATATCGCAGTTCATGATTTCGCAATTCCTGTTGCTATATTCACGGGACCTCAACCTACGAAACCCCGATGCACAACCCCACGTGTAAATCTGACGGTCCTTGTGACTCGGATCTATGGTCCTGCCCCTCCTGAGATTTGAACCATTGGAATACTCCGCCGTATCTCCCCTGCACCTCTGTGAGATCTGATGGCTCACGGGATGTCGCGGATTCTCCTCAGAGAATACCGGTCGTCCGTCTTTCCTTGGCGATTTTTTAGAATGACCAAGTGTTCTTCCACGAAACTTGTCCACCTACACGCAAACTTGCGATGCTTCTTACAAGATTACAAGGTACAACTCTTGTGCAACCCCTTGACAATTTCGAAGGCCTTACCCTTCCTGAGCTTCCTCCAACTCTGAACCTTTCAGAAGATCCCTGCACGCACTCCTTGCGGTGGATTTTCAAACACTTCAAGTGCCTGAATCTTTTTGACTCTACGCACACCTGCAACAACAGTCTATCAATGCTCTGCTCAGATTCGCAACTCTGAGGCTTAGCTTGGCCTGCGCACTCCTCGCACGGCTCTTGTGACCAACTGCACCTTGAGGAAATGAGAAGAAAAGTAAAAGTATCTGAGCCTTCTGTCACGCACTCCTTGCAGACACTTCAACTGCACTCCTTACAGGAACTCTTACTCAGATAGAGAAACAATTGAAACTCATTCCTTCTTCCCTTCAGACTTCAAACTCAAACATGAAATCATATACACAACATATAAAGAAAATGTATGACAGGAAGCAAACATTCATGAGCATATCATTCAACATACATACACAGAGAAAAAACACAAAACCATGAATTTGAATCAGCTCTTCTATTAATTCAAATATCTGTACATGGGTTTTCTTGCACAACTCTCTGCATGTTCTTGCTCTTTTTGCTCAATAATGTTACAATACACAATGAGGGTGTCTATATCTCGTTTCCCTCTTGCACTCTAAAACTGTCTAACCTAGAATTAAATTCTATCTACCTGCATTAACTACTTTAAATGCCTTCTACCTGCTAAGGATGAGAGCAATCTGCTCAAGTTCCATTACATTATACAAGTGCGCCTTTTCTTAATGGCTTCATTTAAGATTGCGCAACAACTTCCAAGGTGAAATTCAAAATTTTGTGCTGGCTTGTCCAGCTATCCAATTTCCTCCGCACTGGCTTGCTTGATGTTGGTGATGCTCCTACATCTTATGAAACACACACACTTGCTCTGTACTTGCATGAAGAAGATCCAACTCCTCTTGATAGACCTACTGGGGTCTCCAAGCTTCTGTTCAAGCAGGGTTCTTCACACAATTCTTTCACCAATTCTTCAATTAATCTTGCTTAACCTTTTCCATGAGAATCCTTTCAATATATAGGAGAGGGTGAGATGGTTACATGGATGAGAATGATCCCACTAAATCAAAGAATCCAATAAAATGGCAACCATACGAATTCCAACTCATTTTCTAGAAGATTCCTTTCTATAACCCTCGAGACTTCTTCTCTTTTCCAAGCTTAAAAGAAAGTTTGCACCCTGTGTATAGAGCAACCTGCGAGAAGTTCGCACCCTAGATGAAGGTGGCCTGTGAGAATGGGTCATTCTCGCACCCTAGGCCATAAGCAGCCTGCGAACTCACTTTGAAAATATGTTTTCTGGAAGGAGATAAATGCCACTTTTCTCAGGAGAAAGTTCTTGTTGGGAACCTAAGTATACCATTGTTAATACATCACCAAGATGACCAAAATCATGTATAACATGCTATCACCTCAGATAAACCCTTCCCTCTCTTTAGTGAAGGAAGAATCCAACACAAGGGGGGAGTCCCAGGTGACCCTAGGGGGAAATGAGATGAAAAGTGATATGATGGAAATGATGCCCCTATAGGTCAAGAGACTAAGTGGAAGATAGATTGGAAATGAGTATTGGAAGTGGTTAATAGTTTCCAATAAATGTGAGTACCTGCAGAAGATGATAGTACCTTCTTGAGACAAAAGAAAAGCCAATTGTAAGAGCTATATGTTAGGTGGACAAGAAAGTTAATATTGTTGTCCCTATTTGCAGCAGTCAACAAAGATATATATCATCTCGTAGCTGTAGAATATGCCCTTGGATTCTAGACCCCTAATACCAAGACAGAAAAACACAAATGGACACTGACATCTCTTTGAATTCAATTTAACTAATCACTAAGAGAGAGAGGGAGAAAGAGTGTGATGCACCTTGTTTCAAAGTTTTTCCTCGCTGTTTCAAATTCGAGTTTGATCTTCAAAATCCTTATCACAACTTGAAACCTGCAATGCAATGGACAACAAAGAGAAACAAAGAACTCCTACTCTACGAGATTAGATTAAACAAATCCATCTAGAACAATAGACAAGCACATGGAAGAATACACAAGCTTGAAGGGAACGTGCCAAGTATATTGATGAGAACTTTTAAAGAGATACTTACAATCATGGATGATGTTGCAATAGCCTCTCCAATTCCTCCTTGTCCAACCCCTTGCTCGAAAGATCCATGATCAGAATGACAATGCTTTTGCTGATTATTTTCCTTCTTGTTCACCATGAGAATGACTCCATTTATAGGCTTTGGGAGGCCCAACCACCTTGGTTGAATTTGGGATTAGTTGAGGATATGAATCCATTAGTTGTGGTATCTCCCTTAGATGCAACCTAAGGGTTAGATTCGAGCCAAACCAACTCGAATCATCCTTAGTTGTCCTTAGAGAACAAGGGGATTTCTTCCCAAGATTTTATCAACCAATCGACGCTCCTTTACAATGGGAAACATAGCACTATGATTCTCCCTTCTAGATAGATAGAGAGCGCTAGCGCTCGCTACATATGAACAGGGGAGTGTTGATGTTCCAAAAATTGTCAAGATGACAAATTCTCATAGAAAAACACTTTGTTTCATCTGTCAAATGATATGGCTTCTTATTCTAACATGTTCTAGAGGATGTATCTAGTGTTTCCATGGTTTCATTCGCAATGCGACAGACGTAGAACAAAAATGTGACATATATAAAATTTGTGACAAAAGTGAAACACTTACGAAAATGAGAATGTGACATTATCGAAGTGAGGAATTTTGACGTGTAACAGATTTCCCCCCAAAGTGTGAAGTTAGAAGATGAAATATGATGAAAAAAATACTTTGTAGATTCTTCGAAGCAAGGGTATGGAGTCGGAGAACCTGGTAGAAGCTGCAAACAACCATCAAACACATGTTAATATGTGTTCCAATCCCAATGTATGAATACCTTTTCTTGTCTAATAAATGACTCAAAGTATGGTCGCCGATAAATACACTGCAGATCCATGATGATATTAACTAAGGGCAAGGCCACCGGTGATACAATGTGGATCCATACTTCTATGACATGGACTGATCATAGCCATGAAAATACACAGTGGAGCTACGAGATGATAAGACATAGATAGAGACCAATACAATGTGGATATATGTGACAACATAAGTATTAACATGTTTAAATGATTTCCTTTGCATCCTAGAAAAGCATATGTCATAATGAATGCTCAACCCAGGGTATTTTTCCCTAACCCAATGTAGTATGAATCTAACCATGTGAATAGATGTCTTGATGTCGAACATGGTAGAAACCAATTGATTATCGGTCATTGAGGTGAACTGTTAACAAGTGAGAGGGAAATCACCAGTGATCTTAATGAATCCCAAGGTACCCTAGTACTATTTTTTTTTCTTCATATAAGATATGATCAATGTATTATTACAATAACAAGTGTTCCATATATAGGGAACATATGGTGACCATCCATGAAAGGATGCGCCCCTTGAATAATCAATAACTATTTATTATTATCATTTACTTATTATATATAATATTTAATAATCAATAATTATATGATTAATTTTTATTCTAAGAGAATGTTTTCCCGATGTTGTCCAAACATCAACACTCCCTCTCAATGAGGGAGACATTCTGCAACATTTCAATCTTGTATTTGAAGTATACAAACTTCACCCTAGACTCATGACACTTGTCTGTCAATCTTGGGAGACATCTCTCTCCCACCTGAACCGAGGATAAACTCCTTTTGTGGCTCTCTCTCTGAGCCAATTAAATCTCTCTAAGATTAGGCTCACTTTGGGTCTGCATGTAATAGCATATAACATCTTGAGTCTTTATCATTCCTTGTCAAATCACCATGACTAGGACAAAGACCACACTAGGATCTTTCACCATAGGTACACACCTATGAGTGAATGCCGGTCTGATGCTAACTAACACATGGAAAGCACTTCAAGCACCTCGAGTCCATATTATTCCTTGTCATGATAAAGGAAGGACTACGTCTGGGCCCATTTACCACAAGTGCACTTTTATGATAAATGTATCCTATCTCCCTTGGTCTGTAGCCCAATCTAGGAGAATTTATGTCCGATCCTGAAACATCAACACTCCCTCTTAGCTAGGGAGGTATCTTTCCATAGTAGTACACTACTACTGTTGAGAGACACACAGTCTCCACCAATGGTACACAACCACCATAGTAGCAAAAGGTTTGTCACACATGGAACTCCCATGTGGACTTCTAGAGGCTACTCCCTCTAGGAACACTTAGGGTCAACTCCCTTGACATGTCCTCATGTTCTCTCCACATGGGATGATGGGATATAAGCACAAATGCACTTATCCATTCTCGAATAAGTTTCCTCACAGATCAACTCAACTCAATTCATAGAGGAGTACGATCTGGAGAAATTTTGTCACACATGGCACTCCATGTGGAATTCTAGAGGCTACTCCCTCTAGGAACACTTAGGGTCAACTCCCCATAGTGTGAGATGTCAAGGGTCAACTCCCTTGACATGTACTCATGGTCTATCCACATGGGACGATGGGCTATAAGCACAAATGCACTTATCCCTTCTTGAATAAGTGTTCCACTTATCCATTCTTGAATAAGTGTCCTCACACATCAACTCAACTCAATTCACAAAGGAGTACAATCTGGAGAAAGTTTGTCACACATGGAAATATATGTGGACTTCTAGAGGCTACACCCTCTAGAATCACTAGGGTCAACTCCCATAGTGTGTGACTTCAAGGTTCAAATACCTTGACATGTCCTCATGTTCTCTCCACATGGGACATTGGGTTATAAGCCCAACCACACTTATCCCTTCTCAGATAAGTGCCCCACTTATCCCTTCTCGGATAAGTGTCATCACACATCAACTCAACTTAGTCACAGAGGAGTACAATCTGGAGAATGTCTCAGGAATATGCAAACATAAACACTCCCTCTCAGTGAGGGAGGCATTCTTTGCCTTGCCAAGTCTATCACATAAGTACTTGAACTTCGTCCTGGTTTTCTAAGAACATCAACAACCTACCCATCTGTAGGAAGGTACTACACCAATACTTCCTTCCTCTACACCATGTCTCGGATGTAATGGTACTTGATCTCAATGTGGTTCGATTTGTCATGAAACACTGGATTATCAGAGATCTTCACATAACTTTGATTACCATAATGAATAATGGTGGAATCCATATCTTGTTCGGATAAATCTGCAAGTAGCTTGTGAAGCCACACTTTTTCACGGACTCTCATACTTAATGCAATGTACTCTTCTTCTGTTGTGCTCAAAGCCACATAAATTTGTTTCCTCCTACACTAGGAAACCATGTAAGATCCCAAAGTGAAGCAACACCTGAATGTTCTCTTTCTGTCCACTGCGCTCCCTGCCCAATCAGAGTCAATATATTCCTGTCATATCATATCAATATTGGAAGTATATCTCAAACCATGTCCAACTATGCCTCTCAAGTATCTCAACACATGCTTCCCAGCAATCTAGTCTGTCTATCTCAGTTGACTTATAAATTGGCTAAGTGCACTCACTGCATAGCAAATATTTGGTTTGGTGTTAATCAGATACATCAATTATTCAATCAGTTGTCTGTACAGATTCGGATCAATTTCTTCATAATCAGAAGAAGACACACTTAGTTTCTTTAGATTCGTCATCATTGGTGTAGCCACGGGCTTCAAGTTAAATATCTCAAACTTCTTCAATATCTCAACTGTGTACTTCCCCTGACTCAGGAAGATCTCACCAGTTCTCTACCACAACTCTAGTCCCAAGAAGTAGTGCATCATACGAAGGTATTTCATCTCAAACTTAGAGGCCAATGCATACTTGCATTCAACAATAAGGCTCTCTGTATCAGTGAGGAATAAATCATTAACGTAGAGGACCAAAATCAAGGACTCACCATTAACAGTCTTGTAGTATAGGATATAATTGACAACACTTTTGTTGAAGCCCAAAAATCATCAAGTGTCCATCAATCCTTGCATACCAAGCTTGAGGTGGTTGCTTGACTCCATACAAGGCCATATTCAACCTGCACACATAAGACTCCTTCTCATGTATCAAGAAACCATCTGGTTTCTCAATGTATACTTCTTCCTCAATCTCTCCATTGAGAAAGGTTGTCTTTACATCCATCTGATGTAATCTCTAACCTGTTAGCACTCTGTAAATTTTGTCTGACTGAATAAACAAACGACAAAGGTAATTGTTTCAACCTACTTTAGAGCTAGGCACTAGCCTGCTCAACTTAGAGAGGGCTCTGTCATGTCACTGGTTATTTCTTTGATAATCAGTGGCTAGATTTGGTTTGTTTTGGGGATTTTTATAAAGTTGTTGGCTAGGAAGGGGAGGGACACTTTGGGAAATGGAGTCAAAATTCTGAAATTGAATGAAAACATTGACTAGCCTGTAGAACTCTCCAAAGGATAAAGGATAAATGAGGCAATGAATCTGAGTTGTAAATTGAGTTTAATCAGAGTGGTAAGAGGAAGAAGAAAACAAATAACTACATCAGAGCATTACAAAAATGAATTCTGAATTAGCTAGGAAGAAATACACATAGTTTAAATTTCTTAAGCCGAGAGCATCACAAGATGAATTATGGGCCTTTAACTCTCCAATTTAAATAAACAAAAATGTAAATGGAAATAAAGAACACAGGAAATACATACAATGAAAGGAGACAAAAATCATATCACTACCATTAGAATCTTTTCATGGAGACTTCAAAAGCTTATGCATGTGATTCAATTCAGATCCAAAAAATTACAATTGAGTTCATAAACAATAAAAAGGTGCCCTTGCACTTCTGCCAACATTTAATTCATTCAGAACCTCTATCATTTATACAATTTCAAGTTCCTTTAGTTAGAAATTGATTACAATAGTTGAACTTAAACATTTTAGCTTCTACAATGATTACAAATGACAGTTTTTTGAAAAATGTTTCATGATCCCTATAGATTTCCTTGATGCTCCATGTCCTTCCTCTACCACATTCTCTTTGAAATGTCACTTATACGCTTTCAAATCTAATTCCATTTATCCATATTCTTATTAAATATTTGGGAATACTATATTTGAATAAAAAATAATTCCCAAATATTTTTCTATCGTGTAGAATTAAATTTCCATAATTTAATTCATGCCTATGGTTTTGAAAACCATGTCTTGTTTGCCCAATTTACCATTTCACTGTAAAAAACATTTACTTGTCGTGTTTTCCCAATTTACCATTTCACTGTAAAAAACATTTACTGTTACCATTTCACTGTGAAAAACATTTATTGTGTCATGTTTTTTCCAATTTACCGTTTCATTGTGAAAACTATTTAGTGGTTTCTTTTCCATGGTTTTGAAAATCATGTCTTGTTTACCATCGTTGGTAAAATACTTTTGATCTTCTTCTTTTACTTTTGTAAAACCTTTGGATAAAGAATTATCCAAGTCTTCCTTTCACGTGCATCTTCCCATTTAATTATTTTCCATGGAACTAAACATTAATCTCTTTAATTTGTAAAACTTAAATTTTACGTCTGTAAAACCTTTTCACCGTGAGGAAGAATCCCATTTTTTGGAAATTCCATAATTATTATTGAGATGCATTCCTGGAAAATATGCCACACATAAACTATATGATAAATAGTTGCATTTATTATATCGGGCTTGGGTTGGAGTGGTTTAATCCAAACTACTTTTACCTAGTTATTCACCACTTAAGGACAAGTCTCCCCAACCAAAAACCACCGGTTTATATATCATCCCACCTTCACATAATTAACCTCTGTGTTAATTCTATGCCAAGTTTATATATCGGCCCACCTTCACATAATTAACCTCCATGTTAATTCTATGCCCGATATGTATGTGCGCCCTCCATCCACCCTTTGGCTTTTCCATATTATAAATTGAGATTAGTGCCCATGATTTGACGTGATGCCATAAATTAAATATTGGATCAAATATTAATATAAATATAAAAATATAAAAATATTTATATTAATAATAATAAACCCCTTTTTCTATTTTCTAAGGACTTTGGGCATATGAGGCTTAACATATGACTTTGTGGATAGGATAAGGGTTCTTAATAAAATGAATATTTTTTATTTTTAATGGGAATATGAAAATAAGGGTAAAAATGAATGAAGTGATGTAACTAAGGGATTCAGATGTGCATTAAGGCTAGGTATAGGTTTGGGATATTTGCCAGATTTTTGACTCATGGAGGACATGACTATTTTGGATGATCAGTTGAGTGAAGGATTTAGGTGATGGGCTGGTGAAAAAGTTTTAAAATATGAGTGGAAAGATAACACAAGGACAAGATGCTTTGGGAAAAATTAATGCAAATTAGCAGGTGATAACATAGGTTCCAACTGGGGATGCTATCCTCCCTATGAGGTAGAAAATAACTCATAGAACCGGTGCCTGATCCATTGGGATGCTCCCGAAACATGTGTGTACGCTACTCTTACCTGTCATCGATGTCTACTGAAAACCAAACTCTACACATTGCTCTCAACCGGATATTGAACACTGAATACACCGCTAAAATCTGACTCTACACACTACTGCAAATCCAAACTGAAAAATGCTTGACCAACAAGCTTATTCACACACTCCTACCTACCCTAACTGTTGAAGTGAACTGCCAATCAAGTGAAATCATAATGCCAATGCATCCAATCAAGCAATTGGCTTACCGATTTTTCTCTGCTCACATCTTTCTTAAGAAGGAAGAAAAATGTAAAAGATGGTAGCTGAAAACAAAAATTGAATCCAAAATCCGAGCTTATGAATGAAACAAACTCCCCCTTCACTGATGACTATAATAGGATGGCCACAGGATCTTGAAAACCATGAAAAATCATTTCTTCTTGATGAGCAAAAATAGAAAGACAAGCCTCTTTCATAAGTGTTTGTTGTTCTTGCTCTATTTCTTCTGTTTTGAGAACATTTTCAAATGAAATGGAAGCAATAGGTTTGTCTACTCTTCCATGCATATCATGATCCAGGTGGATATCGGTGGCCACCCACCTTCTCCAACTGGCCCAAAACATGTTTCTAGCAATTTTGGTAATTTACTATGTTTAGCAGTTTTTAACTTCCGGGGCCATTTTGAGGCCCTAAACGATGTTTTTTGAGAAAACAGGGAACAACGTGGATCGTAGATCGATGTTTCTCACCCAAAAGTTTTATTTCTCGGATAGATCTTTCCAATGAGATATTGTGCACCCCAAACGAAGATCGTATGCCAAAGTTACGCATATGGGAAGTTGACGTATCAACTACCCCCATTGGGGCCCACAAACCTTTTGGCTTTTCATCTTCTGGGGTTAGGGTTTTGGATTTTACTTTTGTTAAAAAGGCCCTTAGAGCCTCATTGTAATAGGGATATTCTCATGGATGCGAGTAGCCATTACATCTCTTCTCAGAGATAATCTACCACCATTCTAGCGAGTCTTTCACTCTATATTTTACAGTCTCTGTACATTTATTTCGTTAATAGAAATCGTGTATTACTGTATATCTATGACTCTTGTTTTATTTCCGCTATATCTCTATTATATTGTTGTCTTTCTTGCAATATCTCTGCGCATTTCTTTATTATATCTCCGATCTCATTCTGTGCTGAAAATAATCTGGATCATATCAACAAAAACATTCATACATTCTTGAACATCTTCAAATATGGCAGCCATGTTATGTGCATCAAGGATATCCTCTTGCTCATCAAACAATTTTGATTTGGTTTTATTAAACTTCTGGAAATTTGCTTGAGGATTGTCATTTTGACTTTCAAATGAATGAATGGAAATAAGTTCATGCTCATAATCTTCTTGCAAATGTGAAAAGATAACATCATGCACTATTTCACAGTCTAGACTTCCCATGGATGCATTTTCAAAACCATGATTTTCAAATGAATCAAATAAAGCCACTGCCTCTTCATTATCTTTCTGTATTTCTGACTAAAAAATGACATACGTTGTTTTGTTGCTTTCCTCAAACTCTAGGAAATTTGTTTGTTCACTTCTTGAAGTTTCCATAGATGCAGTTTCAGAATCATCATCCATGTCTAGGCCACTTAGAATTTGAACAACCACATCGTTCACATGGGAAGAAAGACAACTTTGAAACACTTTGTCTTGCTGGAAATCTTGTTGAATATATTCATCAAGTTCAGGAGAAGGAAAATGAATTTCAACAACAATTTCTTGATCAGCTTCACCTTCAACCAAAGGAGGGGATACTATTTTTTGTTGGGATGAATATTCATAAAGGGATTCTATGATTTCATCATTCATACACTCTTCATCACCAAAAACATTTTCAAGGTACTTAATGAAA
>ML796847.1:153395-173649 GCA_009831015.1 Picea engelmannii
GATTTGGAAAGATAGGAATATGAAAGAGATTCATTGGAGCATACCTTGTAGATATTTAACTCATCTTCGGACAGTGGAGTCACCAATGATGTTTTGAAAGATGGATTCTACATTGAGAGTGGAGTCGCTAGTTAAAATTTAAATTTCTGGATTCTTCTACAAGTGCAATCACCTTCAAACTAATTTTTTGATGTGTGGATTCACCAGAGCAGGAATACAGTCAATATGTGACTAAGTGTCTTATTCTCTCAAACCTTATAACTCAACCATGTCATTCTTTCCCAGGGAAAATTTTTCAATTTCGTCCCCGACAACGACGCCAGAATATTAGAACTCTGTAATTTTTGTCTGGCTGAATAGACAAATGACAGAGGTAACTGTTTCAACCTACTTTAGAGCTAGGCACTAGCCCTCTCAACTCAGAGAGGGCTCTCTCATGTCACTCGGTATTTCCTTGATAAGCAATGGCTAGATTTGGTTTGTTTTGGGGATTTTTATAAAGTTGTTGGCTAGGAAGGGGAGGGACACTTTGGGAAATGGAGTCAGAATTCTAAAATTGAATGAAAACATTGACTGGCCTATAGAACTCTCCAGTGGATAAAGGATAAATGAGGCAATGAATCTGAGTTGTAAATTGAGTTTAATCAGAGTGGTAAGAGGAAGGAGAAAACAAATAACTACATCAGAGCATTATGGAAATGAATTATGAATTAGATAGGAAGAAATACACACAGTTTAAATTTCTTAAGGTGAGAGCGTCACAAGATGAATTCTGGGCCTTCAAATCTCCAATTTAAACAAACGAAAATGTAAATGGAAATAAAGAACATAGAAAATACATACAATGAAAGGAGACAAAACTCATATCACCCCCATTAGAATCTTTTCATAGAGACTTCAAAAGCTTCTGCATGTGTATTCAATTCAGCTCCAGAAAATTACAATTGAACTCAGAAATAATAAAAAGGTGCCCTTGCACTTCTTCCAACATTTAATACATTTATAACCTCTATCATTTATACAATTTCGAGTTCCTTTAGTTAGAAATTGATTACAATAGTTGAACTGAAACGTTTGAGCTTCTACAATGATTACAAATGACAGTTTTCAGAAAAAACATTTCATAATCCCTGTAGATTCCTCTGATGCTCCAGCTCCTTCCTCTGCCACATTCTCTTTGAAATGTCACTTATACTTTTTCAAATCTAATTCCATTTATCCATATTCTTATTAAATATTTGGGAATAATATATTTGAATAAAAAATAATTCCCAAATATTTTTCTATCCTGTAGAATTAAATTTCCATAATTTAATTCATGCCCGTGGTTTTGAAAACCATGTCTTGTTTGTCCAATTTACCATTTCACTGTAAAAAACATTTACTGTTACCATTTCAATGTGAAAAACATTTACTGTGTCATGTTTTTTCCAATTTATTGTTTCACTGTGAAAACCATTTACTGGTTTCTTTCCCATGGTTATGAAAATCATGTCTTGTTTACCATCTTTGGTAAAATACTTTTGATCTTCTTGTTTTACTTTTGTAAAACCTTTGGATAAAGAATTATCCAAGTATTCCTTTCACATGCATCTTCCCATTTAAATCTTTTCCATGGAAAATATGCCACACATAAACTATACGATAAATGGTTTCATTTATTATATCGGGCTTAGACTAGAGTGGTTTAATCCAAACTACTTTTACCCCCGATATTCACCACGTAAGGACACATCTCCCCAACCAAAAACCATCGGTTTATATATCGGTCGTCCTTCACATAATTAACCTCGACATTAATTATATGCCTGATATGTATGTGTGCCCTCCATCCACCCTTTGACTTTTCCATATTATAAATCGAGATTCGTTCCCATGATTTGACGTGATGCCATAAATTAAATATTGGATCAAATATTAATATAAATATTTTAATATAAAAATATTTATATTAATAATAATAAACCCCTTTTTCTATTTTCTAAGGACTTTGGGCATATGGGGCTTAACACATGACTTTGTGGATAGGATAAGGGTGCTTAATAAAAGGAATATTTTGTATTTTCAATGGGAATATGAAAATAAGGGTAAAAATGAATGAAGTGATGGAACTAAGGGATTCAGATACGCATTAAGGCTAGGTATAGGTTTGGGATATTTTCCAATTTTTTGACTCATGGAGGGCATGAATATTTTGGATGATCAGTTGAGTGAAGGATTTAGGTGATGGGAGCTTGACGGAGCTGGTGAAATTTTTTTAAAATCTGAGTGGAAAGATAACACAAGGACAAGATGCTTTGGGAAAAATTAATGCAAATTAGCAGGTGATAACATAACCCATGGATGTTGTAAGGGAAATAATCATCCGAATAGAAGTGTATCGAGAAATAGGAGAAAATGTCTCCTCATGATATATTTCCTCCACCTGAGAGAATCCTCTAGTAACAAATATTGTTTTGTGCCTCTTGATGCTCCCATCAACTGTGTGTTTGATCAATACAAACTTATAAATATGTTCCATTGATAGGCCATTCAATGTTGTTAATGCCAACTAGTCGATATCACTGTCGACAAGCCATCTATCGACCGTACTCAATTTCAATTGAATCCTTCTAGTTAGTTCGGAAATGGATCATGCCTTTAATCCACATGCTCTTCAACCAACTATATCTTAATAGGTTGATCTGAAATTCATCTTCATTTTTAGGTAGTCAAGATATTTCGATAAGTTAACTATACTTGGCCACACATAGTGATCTCGAGTCGACTATACTCCAGCTACATCCAAGATTCTAAGTCGGTAGAGATTTCTATCTCTAGTCGATCATTCCTAAAGATTGATAATGGTCTCAATTGAATGATAAATAGGTTTGGAAAGTTTGTCATGTTGTGTATAAAGCAATGTCACAAATATTGATAGACTATGTGTCTCATGGCTCTTGTTTACATTGCTCTCCACTATCTGTTATCTCTCCAGGAGTCCTTCTCAGATTGTAAGTTTGAAGAAGCCTGGTAACTTAAGGTGTGAATGATTTTGTATTTATGATTGGATCAAATGGTATACTGACCTACTAGATATATTATCTAGACAATCAAAGGTATATAATCATATGAGACAATGCTTTCAAGAATCAATGATCAGACAAATAGCTTATTGGTGGATGAAGAAAGACTATACTTATTAACCAGAACACACATGTGATGGGTCAAATAAGATAGTAAAGATTAATTATTAAATCACAATTTATGAATTGGCTAAGTGAAATAACAGTCACTAGCAATTAAGATAAACATAGATCAATAACGATCATGCAAAGTATAGAAAAGACAACAGAATGGAAATCTGACATCAATAATGAAAGGAACTTGTGATCTGTATTATATATATATGAAGGGTCTAATATAATAGAAACAGGGTCTAGTCTCCAGAATCGAACCTCTGGTCTATCAAAATAACAGGCTTTATAGCCTTTACACACAGTTTCCAGATCTTGAAAGAATGGATCTGGTTTTCCTAAAATAGTCAATATATGAACAATATTACAAAAATAATGGATCTAGTCCATTTCTCCAAGTCAATTTGTCTTCAAAAACTCCAGTGTTCAACATCTTCTTGAAAATACTAATGTGTCAAGGAAGAGTAGATGTTTCTTTCAATAGTTGGAGGTCTTCAATAGCTGTAAGCATTTTTCCACTAAAGATAGGTCAATTATCAACCATCTACCTTACATAGTACCTCAAAAATCTGAAATAAGTTGCCAAAATGTAAGTGGAAAATTGTTGGAAACTCTCTTATACTTCATATCACCGAAAATCCCCTTTGCTCAAGCTCCATATCTTTAAAATCTATTTCTTGCGGTCTCGATGGCTCTTTTTCCCTGAAAAATGAAAGTTAGTCGCCAAAAGCCCTGATTTTCGGCGGCTAACTGTGTGTTGTTATGTTGATTATGCCACTGAAAAGCTTGGGTTTGCCAAGAAGATAAACACTTCAAAAATGAGTCTTCTCCTCGATTATTTGGATTGATCTTCTTGAAAATCTTCAACAACCTCTACTAGAACGTGCAAATCTGGGTGTGTAGCTATTTTAGCCTTCAACATTTTGACGTTTGTCTTCAAACGCCTGACTATTCTACATAGTCTGTTATTGTCCTTTATGATCTTATTCTTCTTCTTATTTTCCCTTACACTTTTAAGTGCTAATCTTTCAAAGGCTGCATTGGTTTCTACAAAATTCTTTGATAAAGTCTCATATCTAGCCTTTATCACCCTCTCTAGCACTTCCTGTTGTGCTATTTTTTCCTTCAGTTTCTTAATCTTATGTGATTTACTAGATTTTTTATTGCTTGATGTTTGACCTTCCTCATAACCTATGAACATATTAGTCTCTCGTGTTTTCTCCATAGAAAATTCTATGATCTGATCAGCAGGGACTTCTTCTTTGTTTGACTCAGAATCAGAGTCTGAGTAGGGTAGGTTTAGCACATTTGTTTGCTTGGTCTGCTGAGTTGAAGCTTTCTTTTCATCTTCCTTTAAGACCAATTTCTTCTTTGTCTTCTTGAATCTTGAGCTAGATGTTGGTTCTTCTGAGAGGTCAGGGGTGATGGCTCTCCTCCACTTTAGACTTCTCTGAGGAGTTGGTGACTTTTTTCTTGATTTCCTTTTGCCTTTATCAGGTTGAGTCTCTAACTCAAAACCTCCCCAAGAAAGAAAGTTTTCCAATGTTCTTTCCCTCTTCCTCAATTATTATACAATAATCATTTGGATCAAGGAAAAATAAAACAAGGCATTCTGGATATGTTCAAGTTTAGTTTGAACCTTGTGTGACATCTTTATCAAGCTCCTATGAAGATAATATGGTAGATTGAGAGGAACCTTTCTTGTAAAGTGATCCATAAGTTTGAAGAGATATAACATGACCCTATCATATCTTACCTCTATAGTTATATATAATTGTATGGATTTGAGAAGAGCCTGCCACTTCTCCTCCATATGAGAAGTGGGGATATCCCTATTCCAAATGATGTCTTGGAATTCAGGCTTTAAATAAGGTCTAAAATCTAGATTCTTAGTGACTGTGGTCTTGAACAATTTTTTCCCTGTTCTTGGCATGCCTGTAGAAGAGGCTATGGATGCTTCATTGAATTGTATCTCCAAAGGGCCAATTGTGGATTTGTTTCCATCATATGATTTTGTAAAGGCTTCTGTGATACCCTGGTGGTATCCCTTCTGTAGATTTTCCACATAACTGAGACAGCCTGCTTCTGAGAAATACTGATGAATCTCTGGATGACATTGTAGATATTTTATATTGTCTAACTCCTTCCTGAGAAGTGGACCACCTCATTTCTTACCCATCTACAAAACACAAGTTAATCTGTAGAAACCTGAAACAAAGAGATTACCAATGGAAAGAACCTGCTAGTGATGAAGAATGAACTCTGTATGATCAAATGGTGGGAAGAAACGTTGTTTATAGGCATTCAAAACTCGTGGGATTTGAATTTGAATGATGGACATAATGTTGGTGTAGACAAGGATCCAAAAACAAGCAAGTGAAATGAAATGATGGTTGGATAACCTTCAGATCTGATAAGACAACACACCTTCACAGAGGCTGCATAAGCAATTTCAGAATTATTATTCCATAATCGGTGATAAGGTCGTGTAAATGTGCCAATATTTCATAAAAACAGTCATCATTCCTTTATGACGCGTGTACTTATTTTCCCTTTCAGAATCTTGAAGAGGCAATGCCTAAAACAACTTCTACACTTTCGGGGGCTCCTTCATGTTTCCAAATTTTGCTTTTTCCACCGGAAGCTTGAATTTTCGGTGGCTCATCTTCAACTTTAAAACAATGAATAGCCGTCGAAAAGGATTTTCTTTGATTTTTGAAAGTAATAAACAACAAATCGATTTATTTTGGAATTTATCACTTATTCCCTTTACTTGGAAACTATAGACAACAAAAATTTAAATATGACATTTATTCATGACTATGCTATTACCTAAAAATTTAATAAACTGACTGGATTATTTTAGGAGATAACATCTTGCTCCTATTGGGGATGAAACCTCCCTGTGAGGTTTTAAGAACCTTATTGGACTCATTATCCTTCCTGTAATTTAAAACATTGACTGACTGACTGAGTGTTCCATTGGGCATGGAGTTATTTGATAAAACAAACTGAAAAAAAAAAAAAATGAAAAGAATATTTACAGTAGAACTAGCCATTGAATGGGCCACTTGATATCTCTTCACCTGCAAAATTTTCAAGAACAAAAGTGTTGTTCTGCTGCACTATTGATATAATAAATGGACTTGTCCAGAGAGCATCAAACTTGCCATGTTTACCCTTTTCCTGCCTTGTTGCATCCCATTTCAAAACTAGATTCCCTTCTTTAAAAATATCTTCCTTTACCTTTCTATCAAAAGTGTCCTTCATCTTCCTCTGAAGAAATTCAGTCTTTTCAACCAACTATTATCTGACCTGATGTAATTCAACCAAATGAAAAATCCTCCTGGTAAGATCATTTGTCTCAAAATCAACCTCCTGAAGAAATCTGGCTACTAGTAATGCAAGATGGATTGGAAAAACAACTTTTGTGCCATAAACCATCTTGAATGGAGATGTATTAATAGATTTATTATTGGTTACTCTATCATCCCATAAGCCAAACATTAATTTAGAGTCCCAACTCCTTTGATTCTGATCTAGTAACTTTTTAACAATTCTTACTAAACTCATATTAGAAGACTCAACAAGGCCATTGCCTTGTGGATAATAGGTTGTAGAATGAACTCACTGGATTCCCATGTCCTCACACAACTTTACCAAGGATTTATCATTGAATGTTGTTGCATTGTCTGTAACAAGTCTTTTGGGACAACCAAACCTAGCAAAAATATGATCATATAGAAATTTAATGATTATTATATGATTAACATTCCTGGTGGGAATGGCTTCAATCCATTTTGTGAAGTAATCAGTAGCAACAAGAATCCATCTATGTTGATTTCTAGAAGGTGGATGTATTTCTCCAATGAAATCCAACCCCCATTGTTAGAAAGGACCTGTAACCACAACAAGTTTAAGGGGTAGAGACTTCAACTGCTGCTTACCTGAAAACCTCTGGCATTTATCACATGATTTGACAAATGCACATACATCAGAAAATAAAGAAGGCCAATAATAACCAGCTCTCAAAATCTTATGAGAAGTTGTTTTCCAATAATGGTGTCCACCACATTCACTGTTATGAAACTTTGTCATAGTTTGGACTGTTCATCCTTGTTAATGCATCTCAACAATACACCTGAGGGATCTTTCCAAAACAAGATCTTGTCACTAATACAGAATTTAATGACCTTAAGATTCAAATCTCTCACTTGTATCTTGCTCATGTCCAGAGGAGCTGTAAGATTCTACAAAAACTAGATAATGCTGCTATACCACTCACAATCAGCCAAGTGAGGGGATACTTGAAGGTAATAAGTATTTTTCTCTTTAGAAATATGAGATTGTAAATTTTCTACATTCACCCCAACAAAATGAATCCCAAGCATCTTATAATTGTCTTCTACAAGTAGTCTAGTAAGTCCTTGGCCTCTTACCGATTTGATTGGCTTGATGTCAATGTCAAACTCTATCATTTTAGAAATCCACTTGCTCCTCTTCCCGTCAATGTCTGGATAAACAAGGACATCTTTTACAAAACTTGAAGGCACATAAGCAATTACCTTGGCATGTAAAATATAGATTCTAAAATCTTTAAGTGATTTGATGAGCACATAGGCTTGCTTTTCAATTGCATCATATTTGACTTCAACATCTCTCAAAACCTTGCTGAAGAAAGATATTAGCTTCTCATGCCCATCATCATTCTTCTGTAATAACACTGTTGCAATTGTATCATTAGAGGCAAATGAGAAAATATAAAAATATTTATCAAAATTTGGGCTAATTAAGACATGGGCAGTCATAATAGCTTCTTTGATAGCTTCAAAAGAATGTATGGCTTCCTCTATCCACTTTACTTCAGAATCCTTTCTCAACATGCATGTGATATGTTTAGTAAGCTCTACAAAATTTGCAATAAACCTCCTAATGAAATTTATGGTTCCAAGGAAAGATTGGATATCCTTCTTGGATATTGGGAGAGACAATTTCTGAATTGCTTCTATTCTTGTTGGATCAATATTTACCCCATATGTAGAAACAATATGCCCAAGCAACCTGCCTTCTCTGAGTGCAAAAAGAGATTTCTTGGGATTTAAAGAAATGCCATACTTTCTACATTTCAACAATGTCTTTCTTAGATGTTGCAAGTGGTCTTCATGGCTATGTGAAAATACTATGATATCATGAATATAAATCAAAACAAATTTGTCTTTTTCCCCTACAAATGCAATACCCATTTCCCTCTGAAATGTGTCTCCCGCATTGATCAATCCAAATGGCATTTTTTCATACATAAATGTACCCCATGGTGTGGTAAAGGCTGTTTTCTCTCTGTCATCTAGATGGGCTACAATTTGATTATATCCTGAGAAACCATCAATAAACGACATGACACTAGCTCCAAAGACTTTTTGTAGAATGTGTTCCATCTTGGGCAATGGGTAATTATCTTTTCTAGAGAATTTATTTAAATTCCTGAAGTCTACACAGAGTCTAATCTCACCATTTTTATTTCTGACAGGAACAAGGTTTGCAATCCATTTCAAATATCTAAGAGGGATGATGATCTTGGCATCCAATATTTTTTTGATTTCTTTCTCCATAGTAGGCAACAACATTGGGCTGAATGATCTAAGTTTCAGTCTGAAAGGTTTTGTGTCTTTGTTCAAAGTAATTTTATGTTGTATGACCTCTATATGGTATGTCTTCAAATCACTATACTGCCATGCAAATATATCAGAAAAATCCTTTAACAACTCACCATGTTCAGATTTATGTTTGTCAGTCAAATGAGATGCTAGATTTACATACTTGAGGTTTTCTCCATTTTCTACATTAAACTGAAACACATCATAATCTTCCTCCTTCTTTTCTAGCTTAATGGCAACATCATTATGATCAAAAAGTCTCTCTAAAGGAACCAAACCTTTGGGGATACGGTTGGTAGAGAGTTGCACAATTTCATGGGATCCATTTTTATTTCTAAATTTGGACTTTTGAGCCTCTTCATCATGCTCATTTTCCTGATCAATCTGTAAATATGAATACTCATCCATCACTCCTAGAAACTTTATTATCTCTACGTCATCTTCAAATACCTTCCAGAATTTAACATTATCAGGTAAAGAAGGCCTATACTTTACCTGAATTTCATAATTCAGATTTGGGGGCAAAGGAGGTATGAAATTACTGGATGAGACAAACAATGAATCAACTAACTGATTCATGGCCCTGGGAATATATGAGATCTTGAATTCAGTGAAAGCAATAATCACATTGAGAACCTCATCTCTGTAAGCTTTTAGCCTCACATGCTTGGCTTGGAAAGACTTATTCACCTGTTAAATGATCAAATCAGCATCTCAATATGCTTGTAGCCTTTTAATCTTCATTTCTTTTGCAACATTCAAACCTAAGAGAAGAGCCTCATATTCTGCAATATTATTTGTGAATTTGAAATCAAGCTTGAAAGACTAGTGTGTAGTTTATTTAGATGGTGAAATAAAAACGACCCCTGCTCCAACAGTCTCTTTAGTGCATGCCCCATCAAAGAACATACTACAAAGATCATCTTCTCCTACCTCTATGGACTTAACCCCAAGCTTTTATAGAAACAATGAATATGACAGTGAATCATCAATCTGTAATATGCAAGATCTCATACCTGTGTCAACTGAGTAAATAGGATGATTGGCTAGATTTTGTTCATCACTGATAATGTAGGCAAGTTGTGACTCTCTGTATAGTCTCTTATTTCCTCCTCCAAAAATAGGAATAGTAGCATATGAAAGATCCATTTGAAGAGTTCCTCCTAACCTCTTCATCCATGATATTGATAACAAACATCTGAATTTGGGTGGAATGTCTACTACAACTACATCCATGACCATAGTTTTCATAGATGCTTGAGTTAAATTTATTGCCAAATCTTTGATCAACCCGAGACATTTAACTTTCCTAGAGTCAATTGAGAAAAGATCATGGTAAGTTTTAGTAATTTCTAATCCAAGCTCATCCATAACTGCCTTTGGCATTAAATTGTGAGAGGCTCTAGAGTCTAGCAGGCAGTTACGCAATATTTTGTCATGAATGTTCAGAGAGATATAAAAAGGTGGACAACTTTCATCTCTATCCTCTATCATTTGACCTAAGGCAATGGTGGGCTTGTCATCTTGTATATTAAGGATATAAACAAAGGAAGATATGTATCTGGGATCAAGAGTCTTGAGGATATATTTCTTGAATGATTCATTCTTCATTAATTCAACCAAAGGGGTGTGGATTTTGATTTTTTGTATCTCAGCTTCAAAATTGAAAGAATAAGAGTTTTTTTCAGAAAGTTTTACCTCATTTGAAGGTGATTTCAAAGAAATCTATTGGTCATTAGGAATATGATATTTTTGAGTTTGTTGTTTGGCAAGAGCAGCAGTCTTCTTGGGAGGAGATGGTGCATTTTGTTTTATAGTGTTGGAATTAGATCTTAAATTGTATATGTTCTTATCATCAGTTTGAAAAACACCATTATCATTAGAATTCTCGTTTATATATTCATTCATTAATGACTCCTCATAATCATTCTGTGTCAGATAAGATTTCTCTGCATCATCTCCAATGCAGTGAATATTATCTTCTTCTTCTTCTTGAAAATCATCTTCGTCTTCATCCATCACAGTATTTTGGAGAGGAGCTTTTACCTTCTGATCATATGTGGGATTTCTCTCTCTCTTCAAGATATGTACCTTTTGGTTATTTCTCCTTAAAATATTAGGATTCTGATTTGGATTTCTGTGAGTGTATTCATAGGAACCTTTTCCCTTGGCAGGTTGCTTATTCTCAATCTTTATCTTGGACATTTCGAGGTTAATGATTCTATCATATTAGCCAATTTGTCTGTCTTAGGATTTGAATTTGATGAGGAAGAGGCTTCTTCCTTCTACTTTTTCCTATTAACATTTCCCTTTAACTTATGAGCAACTAAGATATTTGAATCTACTTCAAGGGAAACATCTTGCATTAAGGAAAGTGTAGCATACCTTCTTTCTCTCAGCAAAAAACAAAATTCAGTGTCAAATGAATTGGCACAAGTGATTTTGGTGGAGGTATCTGTAGGTTTGATTTCTGTTGGTATTTTACTATACATTTTGTTGAATCTCTTGGTGAAATTAGATACATATTCACCATTTTCTTTCTTAAGGTTTCCAAACTCTGTGATATAGTACAAGAAGTCTCTCCTATATCCCTAGTGTTTCAAAAAGATATCATCCAACTCTTCTATTCCAACTATAGAACCAATAGGAAGTTCCTTGAAGCACTTCCTATAATGAACATCCAAGCTCTGGACAAAGACTCTGGTCCAGGCATCATCATCTTCTATGTTTAATTTCTCAGCATAACTATAGAAGGCGTCTATATGTTACTCTGCAGTTACATCTCTCTCTCTTGTGAATTTTGGCGTATACTTTTGGTAATCACCAGTAGGCATGGCTGCAGGTGGATTTTGTAAGATAAGAGGCGCATATCTAGTAGCTAGAATTTGTTGCATTTTTGTCAATGGAGCAAGTGCAACCATAATGACTATTGGTGAGAGAGGTGATAGACTTTTATCAGGTTCTTCAACAATGGGAGGATTTAATTGAAAAGGGGGATATTCTTCTTATGGGAAAGAAGTTTGATATGAGGCTATATAGAAATTTGCAAGTTGTTCAACTAAGTTTTCTTCACCTTTAGCAGACAACTCTTGAAGAATATGCTCTACAACAAGAAGGCTAGTGTGGATATTTATATGGTCTTCTTCCTGTTGTGAGTGAAAGGACTCAAGAGATGAGGAGATGTGATTTCTTTCTAAGGTATTAGATGATTCTTCAACTAGATTAGATCCTAACACTTCTTCTGGAATGACATTTGCCTCTTGATAAGAAACAAATGGTTCTTCTACAGTAACATTTTCAACAATTGATTCTTTTGTAGCTGTTACAATTGATATTTCACTGACAATCTTAGAGGAAGAAGATTCGGTGTTTTCTTCTATTGATTTCTTAGAATGAGAAAGAAGATTACTTTTAGTACCTAATTTTGAGGTCAGATCTTGAAATGATCTTCCTCTTCTAAGAATCAGCTCTGGATTTGGTATTGGTGTAACAGATGGTTCCTGTGGATTCTCCCTGTTGTTGATCCTTTTGGGAGCCAGAGTGAACACAATTGAGTCGCTAGATAGATGATTACAACTGATGTAATGTCTAATCCTTGTCTATCATCAAGGAGTAGTTCTAATGTCATTCCCCAGGGAAGCTTTCTTTAACTTCTATATTCGGTCTTCGATAACGACACCAATTTGTTATCTCT
Organism: Picea engelmannii; assembly: GCA_009831015.1. Classification (NCBI taxonomy): domain Eukaryota; kingdom Viridiplantae; phylum Streptophyta; class Pinopsida; order Pinales; family Pinaceae; genus Picea; species Picea engelmannii. The sequence continues at coordinate 165,920 of ML796847.1, forward strand.
CCAGGAGTCCTTCTGAGGTTGTAAGTTTGAAGAAGCCTGATAACTTAACGTGTGAATGTTTTTATATTTATGATTGTATCAAATGGGATATTGACCTACTGGATATATTATCTAGACAGTCAAAGGTATATAATCAGATGAGACAATGCTTTCAAGAATCAATTATCAGACAAATAGTTTACTGGTGGATGAAGAAAGACTATACTTATTAAACAGAACACACATGTGATGGGTCAAATAAGATAGTAAATATTACTTATTAAATCACAGTTTATGAATTGGCTAAGTGAGATAACAGTCACTAGCAATTACGATAAACATAGATCAATAACAATCATGCAAAGTATAGAAAAGGAAAAAGAATGGAAATCTGACATCAATAATGAAAGGAACTTGTGATGTGTATTATATATATAAGAAGGGTATAATACAATAGCAACAGGGTCTAGTCTCCAGACTCGAACCTCTGGTCTATCAAAATAACAGGCTTTATAGCCTTTACACACAGTTTCTAGATCCTAAAAGAATGGATCTGGTTTTCCTAAAATAGTCAATATATGAACAATATTACAAAAATAATGGATCTACTCCATTTCTCCAAGTTGATTTGTCTTCAAAAACTTTGGTCTTCAACAACTACTCAAAAATCTCGATGTGTCAAGGAAGAGTAGATGTTTATTTCAATAGCTGGAGGTCTTCAATAGCTGTAAGCATTTTTCCACTAAAGATAGGTCAATTATCAACCATATACCTTACATAGTGCCTCAAAACTTTGAAATAAGTTGCCAAAATGTAAGTGGAAAATTGTTGGAAACTCTCTTATACTTCATATCACTGAAAATCCCCCTTTCTAGAGCTCCAGATATTTAAAATCTATTTCTTGCGGTTTCGGTGGCTCTTTTTCCCTAAAAAATGCAAGTTAGCTGCCAAAAGCCCTGATTTTTGGCGGATAACTGTGTGTTGTTATGTTGATTATGCCAACGAAAAGCCTGGGTTTGCTAAAAAGATAAACACTTCAAACATGAGTCTTCTCCTCGATTATTTGGATTGATCTTCTTGCAAATTTTCAGCAACCTCTGCTAGAACGCACAAATCTAGGTGTGTAGCTATTTTATCCTTCAACATTTTGAATTTTGTCTTCAAACACCCAATTATTCTCCATAGCTTGTTATTTTCCTTTATGATATTCTTCTTCTTCTTCTTTTCCCTTACACTTTTAAGTGCCAATCTTTCAAAGGCTGCATTGGTTTCTACAAAATTCTTTGATAAATTCTCGTATCTGGACTTTATCACCCTCTCTATCACTTCTTGTTGTGCTATTTTCTCCTTCAATTTCTTAATCTTTTGTGATTTACTAGATTTTTTATTGCTTGATGTTTCACCTTCCCCATAACCTATGAACATCTCAGTCTCTGGTGCTTGCTCCATAGAAAATTCTATGATCTGATCAGCAAGGAATTCTTCTTTGTTTGACTCGGAATCAGAGTCTGAGTAGGGTAGGTTTAGCACATTTGTTTGCTTGGTCTGCTGAGTTGAAGCTTTCTCTGCAACTTCCTTGAAGACCAATTTCTTCTTTGTCTTCTTGACTCTTGAGATGGATGCTGGTTCTTCTGAGAGGTTAGGGGTGATGGCTCTCCTCCTCTTTAGACTGCTATGAGGATTTGGTGACTTTTTTCTTGATTTCCTTTTTCCTTTATCAGGTTGAGTCTCTAACTCAAAACCTCCCCAAAACAGAAAGTGTTCCCATGTTCTTTCCCTCTTCCTCAATTCTTCTACAACAATCATTTTGATCAAGCCAAAATGAAACAAGGCATTTTGGATATGGTCAGGTTTAGTTTGAACCTTGCATGACATCTTTGTCAAGCTCCTATGAAGATAGTATGGTAGATTGAGAGGAACCTTTCCTGTAAAGTGATCCATAAGTTTGAAGAGATATAACATGACCATATCATATCTTCCCTCTGTAGTTATATATAATTGTATGGCTTTGAGAAGAGCCTGCCACTTCTCCTCCACATGAGAAGTGGGGATATCCCTATTACAAATGATGTCCTGGAATTCAGGCTATAAACAAGGTCTGAAATCCAGATTCTTAGTGACTGTGGTCTTGAACCATTTTTTCCCTATTCTTGGCATGCCTGTAGCAGCGTTTATGGCTGCTTCATCGACTTGTATCTCCAAAGGGCAAACTGTGGCTTTGTTTCCATCATATGATTTTGCAAAGGATTATGTGATACCCTGGTGGTATCCCTCTTGTAGCTTTTCCACATAAGTGAGACAGCCTGCATCTGAGAAATACTGATGAATCTCTAGATGAGATTGTAGATATTTTATATTTTCTAACTCCTTCCTGAGAAGTGGATCACCTCGTTTCTTACCCATCTGAAAAACACAAGTTAATATGTAGAAACCTGAAACAAAGATATTACCAATGGAAAGAACCTGCTGGCAATGAAGAATGAACTCTGTATGATCAAATGGTGGGAAGAAACGTTGTTTATAGGAATTCAAAACTCGTGGGATTTGAATTCAAATGATGGCCATAATGTTGATATAGACAAGGATCCAACAATGAGAAAGTGAAATGTAATGATGGTTGGATAACCTTTAGATCTGATAAGACATCACACCTTCACACAGGATGCATAACCAAATTTGGAATGATTATTCCATAACCAGTGATAAGGTTGTGTAAACGTGCCAATCTTTCATAAAAACGATGATCATTCCTTTATGACGTGTGTACTTCTTTTCCCTTTCAGACTCCTGAAGAGGCGATGCCTAAAACCGCTTCTACACTTTCGAGGGCTCCTTCGTGTTTCCAATTGTTTCTTTTGCCACCAAAAGCTTGAATTTTCGGTGGCTCATCTTCAACTTTAAAACAATGGTTAGCCACCAAAAAGGATTTTCTTTGATTTTTGAAAGTAATAAACAACAAATCAATTTATTTTGGAATTTATCGCTTATTCCATTTACTTGAAAACTATAGACCACAAAAATTTAAATATGACATTTATTCATGACTATGCCATTACCTGAAAATTTAATAGACTGACTGGTTTATTTTAGGAGATAACACTATTGACCTCCATTACTAGTATCTTTGAGCTCCTCTCCTTTAACTAATTTGAAAGTTCAGCAGGAAACCGAAGTAATAAACTTGGCCCATTTGGGATTACTAGTTTCCCACGTATTCATAGCCAAGCATCATAAATGCCTCTGAATTCACAAGCACACACTTTATCTATTTTGTCTCTCTAGCGCCCTTACAGCCTATTCATGTTACTTGTATGTTTTTTTTATCCTAAGTAAGTGTTTCTTCATAAATTATGAACTCCATTTATGGACGTCTGCAACAAAAAGAATTTTGAATGTGTGCATTGACCATTACCTTTGGTTCTAATGTGTGGTTGAGGAAGTGAACAAATGCGTAAGACAGAGGCGTTTTAATGGATGACTTCTCTCGTAAATTTGTGGTACAATGTCGGGAGAGGCATTGATTTACTTTGTGATCTTTTATTGCACCCAGGCTAGCGATAGTGCCTGATTTGTGGGATAGTAAGTTGCATTTTGATTTGGTGAAGAATCATTATCCTTGACCCACCATACCTTCACTGACCGATCCATACTCTTGTTGTACACAAGAAAGCCACTGGAAATGGAAACATCAACGACTACCACAATGGATTTTATGGGTCCACTCTGGCCCTACAACATGTCCAACCACGAATGGGAACCATTGATATCACCTCGTCTCCATATATGTATCGTCTTATCTGCCAACCCGCCGAAAAGGATATTCTTAACAGTGGCCAGACATAGCACTGCAATGGCCTCTTAGAAAGCTAGCCGATTGTAGCGTTGAATTCATGTAGATGGGATTTTCTTGTTCCCAAACATTAACATTCCCGTTGGTTGATCCTGAGTAGAGAATCCCTATCTCTGTGCTAAGGGAAAGTGTGTTCACAACACCATATTGTTGGATGGTCAGGGTCTGTGTGAGGACATGATTTTCTCCACGACACATATTTCAAGTACTTCATCAAAATTTCAAGTTATTGGCTTCCTATACATCAAACTGTGGCCTTCGTCGGGTATATCAAAAATCAAATCTAGGCTCCTCCGCAGTTGTGCCACCCTTGACACTTCCATTATTTTTCAACAGACTATATTTCAGTCAGCCATCCATGCTTCACGAAGAGAATGATGGAAAATTCCTATCGTGGTCAACAACTCAACTCTTCACACAGATATGGCCTATATTCTCTTATCAATCTTCACACAAAATGCAAAAAACTATCTCATTTTCCTGGGCCCTCCCGTGAGGGAGTAAAGCCCAGTCCTACTCTGATACCATGTTGTTTTTCTTCATATAAGATATGATCGATGTATTATTACAATAATGAGTGTTCCATATATAGGGAACATATGGTGACCATCCATGAAAGGATGTGTCCCTTGAACAATCAATAACTATTTATTATTATCATTTACTTATTATATATGATATTTAATAATCAATAATTATATTATTAATTATTATTTTAAGAGAATGGCTTCCCAATGTTGCCCAAACATCAACAAGTACAATCCAGTGAATGTGAATAAGTGAGATGAGTTTGAACATTTGTGGAATCATGCAATCAGAGGTCAATGATGTAATCCCATTGTTGGAAGTGAGGATGCCTGCCATTGAGGCATGCAATTCCCAAGGTACTAATATAATTCCCGAATGATGTGTTGAAGTCGACAGGAAAAGACTCATCGAAGGAGGGCCTTGATGTATCCTCCATCATCGACACAAAACTTATATAGGAAAGTGATGAGATATAGTGAATGGATCATAGACTGACACGGGTATGGAAACTAGTAATTTTGTAGATGGTTGACTCTCGAGGCGGATACTTCCCTTGAACATTGAGGCACAACATGGGACTTGGCAACATAAATGCAGAGTGGACCAAAACATAATGCAGTGGGTGTTGTGACATTCTTTGCATGACTCAAAGGACTAAAAAGACTCATAGGATTGGTTCAGTGCAAAGGTTTAGCAAATTATCCAAGTGTTTAGGGCAAAGATTAAAAACAAGTGTTGTGTTCAAGGGAGACTGCAAGAGTTGTTTAAAAAAGTTCTCAAGAAACTTGACCCACTTCCTTCAATTTCCCCCCCATCCAGATAGATGAGTACCTCTTTTTAATTTAACAAGCTAGAGGAGGATAACATATGCTCGATATAACTTACCTTCGGTAATCTCCTCTTTCTTTGTTTAACGAACTAGAAGAAGTAAGGGTTCGTTCCCATATGGGCCCTTCAATGTGTAGTTTAGCAAGTTTAGAGAAGGAAAACTTGATGGTTTTTCATGTTTAGAGAGTCTGAAAAAATTAAAGATGACTCCAGGGTTTCCTTTTTCATAATTTTAGTCCCGGAGGTCCGAAAAAGAGATAAACTATTACTCGGAAGATGCCCTTTTGAACCTTTTAACGAGTGTGGAAGGAAGCAAGATCACACAAAAATATTTTAATGTTTAGAGAGTCCGAAAAGAGCTTTAAGATGAATCCAGGGGTTTCCTTTTTCATATAACCTTTACAAGTCTGAAAAAGTGATAAAGTTATACTCAACTACATTCTCATGTATTTGTGAGTGTGAGAAAGAACAAATATTATGCTCATTAGTGTTACAAGGTTACAAAAAGACGCTCCTTTAAATCATGTAAAAACAAACTATTATGGGCATAAGACATTAGTAATTTCTCGAAACAAAATGATTAAAAACCCAAAAAATGACTTTATAATAAGGAGAAAATATCAAAATGAACTTATCAAATATCAAAATAGGTCAAAATTTAATTTTACCATGCTCCTCTAGATTTTGGATTTTTCATCTCTTTGGAGCATTTTTTGAGCGACGATTGTGGGAGTTGTGAGTGATCATTTTCATATTTGTCTGGACTAGGTTAGTTGTCTCTTCCTCCTCATCCTTTTTCATGGCCTTTTACTGCATTTTAACCTTTGTTTTGAGTGTTCTAGGCTCCTTAGGAAGCCCTAGAGCGCCAAACCAGATCGATGCTCCCTCAAGGCACTGATTGGAGCCTTGACCGAGATTTTAGCATGCTGGTGCATATGTCTGGGGCATGCTAGCGCTCTGTAGGATGATTTGAGGGAGCTCTAAGCACAAAACTCAATTTTTTTTTGAATTTTTGGCTAAATGGATGCAGTTTTTCTCCATAAGAGTTTGACTACTGATGATTAAATGTTGTATTTTCATATTTCATCTACAACTATCTGTGATAGAGTGGAAAGAGCATGAGCATGATTTTGATGATATTTCCGCTCTCCAAGACCCTCAAGAAAGGGTGGCCAGCAAAACTATGGTATTCTCAAATACTTCAAGCTTCAAAACATGAGAAAAGAAGTACTATTGCTTGAGTATTTGATTGGTCTATGGGATGACGTTGAGCAAGTGTTCTGAATCAGACCGCACATGCTTGAAATCGAACTATACGATGTATATTTTCTAATGGGGCTCTCAAGGAGAGAGCCACCCATTATCTTGTCAAAACACTGGGCAAATCCGCAACCAATCGAGGCATACCTTGTTGAGCATTACATACCATGGTCACAGTTGGTGGGCAGATAGATTATGATAAAGGATGTGAGAGATTTAGCACTTCAATCCATTCTATTTTCCATCACCAATTTGGTGGGGAGCACCAGTGCTCACTTGGCTTCTAAATCAAAAATATCTTATTCCTTAAGTATTTAAAACCCATATTGTTTAATTGGAGTTCAGGGTTCCTCCAGAATGTCAAAGAACAAATATCCAAATGCAGGACTGACAGACATAAACAGTTTGGATACAGTTCCTTTTTGGTTGCATTTTTCTTAGAGAAGGTCCCCCAGATGCAGCCATAGGTTTCCTCGATGGCACATCCTGTGACTGAGACTCGTATGGAGAGGTGGACCAACCTTTCCCCTAGGTTGGGGAATGAGTCCTCAGCTTTCATATTCATTGTTGACTTCTTTGCATGGTGGAGAAGGCAGTTAGTGGTTATTGAGAACTTCCCCTATGTTGGGGTCGATTTTAAAGGTAGCAAAGAACTGGTACTTCCCAAGGGAATCCAATGGGATGCATCAGGTATGAAACATAACCTTGCAACTGTTGGATCATGTTGTCATTGATGCCAATGGTTTTATTGATTGATGTCAAGTGATTGATTGATGTCAAAGGATTGATTTATTGATGATTGATGTAATATAATATGTATTGTCCTTGATGAAAATGCATAGATGAAGATGGATCAATGATTTTTCATTCATACATGATGAATATGGATCAATGTGGTTTCATTGGTATATGATGCATTGTTGGAAATATGTATAGATGAATCATTATTGTCTTATCATGATTGATAAGGTGCACAAATGGATGAACTCCAAAGTGGTCCCCTTATGGTGAAATCCCTCATGGGAAGATGCTTTACAGATTGAGTTATCCTAGAAGAAAGGTTGGAGGACCCATGCTTGTATGAGGAATAACGAGATGAAGATCAAGGAAATTGTTAGTGAAACTATCCTAGATGGATAGTACTTGTCATGCCATTTCTGGTGGTATGTGGAATGTCACATAACTCCTCCTCGTTTGAGAGTTATGGCCTTATGAAGATGAAGGACCCTCACATGAAGGCTTGAAGCCCCCAAAGTCAAAGAAGTCAAAGTGACCTAAAAGAAGA
>ML796847.1:175018-197997 GCA_009831015.1 Picea engelmannii
TATATGTTGTTGATATGTGCTCACATCTAACTGGTTATAAATGACAACAATGGGTAATGAATAAATGTTGAATTCTAATTGATGAGTTTTTGTGCAAGAGGGAAGTTTTGGGAAAAAGAGCCCCACACTCATTCACCCCCCCCTAAGTGTGGTAGGTGGTTATTGAGAACTTCCCCTATGTTGGGGTTGATTTTAGAGGTAGCACAAAACTGGTACTTCCCAAGGGAATCCAATGGGATGCATCAGGTATGAAACATAACCTTGCAACATACATTTTGTTTATTTTTTATTTTATATGTTTTTGGTTGTACAATGAGGAATCTGAAATATTTTATTTTCATCATGCAGACAAAGGTGCATCACGTCCAGTAGAGATGCCTACATTGGGACGTCATGGAGATGCACAGGAAACATCTGAGCACGATGTCGCAGTGGGAGGGCTTCAAGAGGTAGAGAGGAAACTCTGAGGTTTTACAATGGGTGTCCCACCCCTTAGGAGGCGAGATGTGCCTCTACACTTGTAGCGACATACGGTTGGGGTTTTCGAAAGAATCAACCATTTTCTTCATTGGATGACACGAGGAGTAGTGTGCTATGTAGGGAACAACGTGATAGAAGAGGATGAATAGGGTCCTCAGTTGATATTTTGTAGTCCTTATGACAATATTATGGGCATGAAGGCCCAAGTTTGTTTCCCTGTTATGTACATTTTGATAATGTATTTTCAAAAAACTTTTTCTATCATGCATATATATATATATATATATACGAGTTTCACAGTGCCTATCTATGTTGCATTTTTTATCTTATGTGTTGTTTTTGTGTACATATGATTTATGTTTCAAAATGTTTTCTCTATGTGCAAGATACCATTCCAACATGTAATTAGATAACGAATCTGAAGTTGTATTGAGTTCTCTCAGTATGTGTCTGTATTGGAGAAATTCAAACGATCTTTTGAGAAGAAGAACCCTTAGGTGGAGATGTAGTAAAACTGAGTTGTGAATGGCGTACTCACGATTAAGTTGATAGACCATGAGTTGAGAGTCTAGGTTGATGATCAATTGAGTTATACCTAGAGAGGAGGCTTCAGTTAAAAGTACGACGACATAATGATATTCTGCCATGTTATTGGTCGTAGATCTGAGAAAAATTCCTCCTGAACTCACCAACTTTCCAGAGTGGTAGATGACCCAAGATGTAGAAGCGATGTTCTGGGTGTGTCGACTAGCACCATCCACAAACCCAAAATAGATGGGAAAGGGTGATGTCATCTGTGCATTCAATCACAAAGTAAAGTATAAGTAGCTGACATAAAACTCATGCATGCAAAAGAAAAGACACACCAAGTCAAGAGTATATAGTACAATACTATACAAAGCACACATGAGAGATATTCTATGCATAGTACTTATTAAGGTAAATCCCATTTCAGGGCTCACTGAGAGATATTCCATCATAGTCAACTAACTCGTAGGTGCCTCTGTGTAGCACACGTTTTATGATATAAGGCCTGTGCTACATGGGTTCTAGCTTTTCTGCCCCCAGCTTGTCATGATATTGATAATAGACTAGGACCAATTCTCCTTTTGAAAAATCATGAGATCAAAAAGATTTGTCATATTGATGTTTCATTCATTTTTTATACATCTCGTTGATGAGAGCAACATCATGACGGTTTTTTTCCAACTTGGTTAAATATATGAATCGTTCTTCTTCAACAGAAGTGTGAGGTAGGAGTTCTGCAGTAAGTTTCAATGAAGGGACTCACATTCGATTGGTAACACCGCTTCTATGTTGTATACCAACTGGAAGGGCATGAATCCAGTTGCAGTTTTCACTTAAGTTCGATAGGCCTAGATTGTAGAGAAGAGTTGCAAGTGCCAAGAGATTTTTTTTGTTCCCACCATGCATTGGAGCATGGTCTTCAGGACTTTGTTGATGGCCTCAACTTGTCCATTCCTCTGAGGATAGTAGGGGGATGATTTTTCATGGTGAAAACCTAGCTTGGTGTGTAATTCACTCATCATATGGTTCTGTAAATGTGAGCCATGATCAATTACAATAGCTTGTGGAACACCGAATCGAGTTATGATGTGGTTAAACATGAAGAGTGTTGCATTGTGGCCATCATTAAGGAATGTAGGAATAGCCTCAACCCATTTAGTGTAGTAATCAACGATAATGATGATATAACCATGCCCCCCAGCTGAGGTAGGTTTACATTGCATAAAATAGATTCCCCATTTTGCAAAGGGTCCAACGACGACAATGGGATGTAGGGGAGAGGGGTGGGTATGTGTTTTCTTCTGAAATCTTTAATAGGATGGGAATTTTTTAATGGCCTCGATGCAAACCTTGAATATAGAAGGCCAAAAATAACTAACACGTAATATTTTCTGGGTTGTAGCCATCCCAAAAAGATGACCATCACAAGCTCCAAGGTGATAGTAATTTAACACTCGTTCAACCTCGTCATGGGTTAAACAATGTCGAAGGACAGTATCAATGCCATGACGGTACAATGTGTCACCAATGATGAGGTAGTGTTTGGAGTGGTGTCGAATGCGATGTCATTCATCACGTGAGATGTTTGGTTGAAAACGTTGGGTTTGGAGATAGAGAAGAATATCTTTGTTCCAAGGATCAGACGTACTAATGAAGAACATGGATTCATCAGGAAGAGACTCACAAGGCTTAGTATCTTCATCAATATAGGGAAGATTGCAAATCAATTCAGCAAAAACCAACGATTTCTTAGCTTTTGATTTGGAAAATTCGAGATCGAATTCCTGGAGAATAACAATCCATTTGGAATATTTTCCCCCAAGTACTTGGAGATTCAAGATGTGGTACATGGGGTTCGATTCTACAATGACCGTGTTAGTGTGTAACAAAATTTAATGGAAAAATATATGGACAACAATAAATACTGCCAGAGCCAACTTTTCGACATGCAAATATCAGAGCTCGGGACTGTATAGACTCTTACTCAGATAGTAGATCACATGTTCTTCGTTGTCATTATCCTCTTGTACTAAAACCATAGAAATAGTGGAAGTAGATGCAGCCAAATAAAGGAGATAGTCTTTCTCATAATCCGGGGGGTGCAAAAGAGGTGTGTTCGTTAAGGCATGTTTAAGGGCATCGAGTGAGAGTTGAGAAGTTTCATCCAAGATGAATGGGGTATATTTCCACAACAATTTCATAAATCCTTTATTTATTTTTATGTATGATCCAGATGTATGTTGATGGCCTCCCACCTATTCCAACTAGGTTGTTTTTGCAGTTTTCCAGTTTGGCAGTTTTTTTTTAGTTTTCGGGTCCCTGACTTGCGGGACTGTTTTGAGGCCCTAAACAATGCTTTTAGGGCTCGCCACAGTCAGAAATGAGATTGTATGTTATTGTACGTGTAAAAAAGAGACTATATGAAAAAGTTACGACCCCGAGAAGTTGATGTACGAACTTACTCAAATGGGGCCCATATGACTTTTGGCGCTTCATCTCCTAGGGTTAGGTTTTTGGATGTCTAGGGTTTTTGACATTCCTATTTATTGTAAAAGGCCTTCAGAGACTCATTGTAATAATATTCTTTCAAATGAGCATATCCATCACATCTCTTATCAAAGATAAGCTGCCACCATTCCAACAATCTTGTTTTCTGCTGCATTTTACAGTTTCATCTTATTTCCTTATTGAATAGAAAACCAGTTTTACTGTATCTCTGTTATTCTATGTTAAGCATCTTTTAATAATTTTTATTCATCTCTTTCTGATCATAAAATCTAGATCAGTGGTATGATAGCGGTCTTCTCCTTTTTGTCTTAATGCATGTCCCCAACGAGGTTAGGGTACAAAGAATTGGGTCTCGAGCTTGTTTCTCTTGAGGACAGAAGCTCTCGCACGCCCAAACGAACTCTCATGGTAGGAGAAAAGAAAGATGTCGGGACAGGAGATCCTTTCAAAATGTTTCTTGAGGAATCCCTCATGTAATAGAGGAACGCGATGATGGATAGTTTCGTGCAAATCCTTTGGCGGCTACCAACAGGCGACGCATCTTCCTCGAGCGGAGGCACCGCCCCCTTGAAGGTACAAATCAACTTCGATATTCCTATATTTGAAGGTTAGATAGATGCAGATGTTGTAGAAAAGTGGTTGAATCTACTAGAAGGGTATTTTTCTATCCATAACGTTTCAAATAGAGAAAAAATTACTTTTGCGCTCCTCAAATCCATTCCCCACGTCAAAGATTGGTGGGAAAATTTCTGTGAGAAAAAGGAAACAGAGGAACCCTCATTATTTACAGTCGTGACCACCTGGGAATCCTTCAGGGATTATATTAAGGAACAATACTACCATGTCAAAAGTTATGATGAATTCTATACCAAATGGACCACACTATGGTAAGAAAGAGACCAAGCAATGCCAGACTTCACAAATATCTCCCATACCCTGTGCAACAAGATGGGTATCAAAGATTCAGAGCGACATCTAGTGCTGAAGTATCTCAGTGCTCTACATAGATACATCCATACTGAAATGGAATTTTTTGACATCTCGTCCTTGGGCGCGACCTATTGATATGTCGTCAAAATCAAGAAGAAGCTCAAACAAAATACGTGACATTTTGGGCCTGGGAACCCCTCACAGAAAAAACTAGGAAGGGGCAGCCCCAACCTATAGAACAAAGGATAGAGAAAATATTGATAGTATCACGACAACTAGTCCAAGACACAAGCAAATAAGTACACTAGAAAGACAAAGAAGGATACTGGGAAGTGGTGCAACTTCCATAAGATCCCTTGGCATAACACTGTTGATTACCGCTCAAAGCGGTTGCTGGTAGCCAAAGTGAAAGCCTATGAAGAAGATGTGGGTTCTAAATTTGAGTCAAATCAGAAAGGGGAAGATGGATCATTGATGCAGAAACCAGTGCCATCGTTGCTACCACCAAGCTCCATCCTGGTGAACCAGATGAGCCATAAGAAGTCGAGCACCTTTTCCATTCACATATGTGGGTAAAAGGCACCTCGCTAAACTTCCTCGTTGATAGTGGTATCTAGAAGAACCTCATATCGACAGAGGTCGTCAAGTGGCTGGGCCTGCTGACATCATTGCATCCATAGCCCTACACCGTTGGATGGCTCCACTAAGGAAGCGATCTCCACATTAGCCAACAATGTCAAGTATCGTATGACATCAAGCCCTTCAAAGGTGAGGTATTGTGTGATTTTTCTCCTCTCGAAGTTTGCAATGTTATTTTGGGACAACCTTATTTATGGAAAAATCATGTTGTATATGAATCTAAGCCTCGTGTTATTTGAACAGGAAATTATACAGGATACCCGAGGCAGTCACTCCTAGTGTTATTTCCTTGATCTCCGCCAAGCAATGCAAGAAGGTCATCTCTCAGACCGAGAAATTTTTCTTCTTCGTTATTCTCTCTTAGAGTAAGTAAAATATTGCAGCCACATCCAGGGCCTCCGCAGCCGATCTATACACACAACAGAATCAAGTGGATAAGGTCATGGGAGAATATTCATATATCTTCTCCTCTCCTATCGGGGTACCTCTTCACTGTTAGGTTAAGCATCCCATAGATCTAACCCTAGGCGCATCGCTACCCAATGGGTCGGTCTACCACTACTCTCTTTTAGAAAACGAGGAGATCAGGAGGTAGATCCAAGAAATTCTCCACAAGGGGCACATCCATCCCAACTCATCGCCTTGTGGGAGCCAAATCGTACTAGTGTAGAAGAAATATGGGACTTGGAAACTCTGCATTGATTATCGGGCCTTGAATAAAACCATAGTCTGAAACTGGTACCTGATTCCCTGAATCGACGACCTCCTCAATAAAATCACAGGGGCCAAATACTTCAGTAAGATTGATCTGAATTCTGGCTACCACTAGGTCCCAATAGAATAGACAAATGTATGGAATACCGCCTTCAAGTCAAAAGAAAGTCTTTTTGAATGGTTGGTCACGCCCTTTGGTTTGAGAAATGCTCCAACAAATTTTACGAGGATGATGGACGATATCCTGCAACCTTTCACCAGTGATTTTGTAGTGGTGTATCTTGATGACATCCTCATCTGCAAAAAGAGTTGGGCAGAACACTTGTAGCATATTCAATAGGTTTTGCACACCCTGCAACAACACAAACTATATGCAAACTTGGAAAAATGATCCTTCGGCATGGATAGGGTCCATTACTTAGGCTACATCGTTGATCAACATGGTGTGCATGTGTATCAAGCCAATATCCAAGTCATTTGTGACTGGCCAGCCCCAACCACACTCACTGAGATTCAGAGCTTCTTAGGCCTCACTAATTTATATCGCAGGTTCATGTTGGGATTCTCTCATATCGTATGCACCCTCAGCCAAGTAACCAAGGGTGGCAGAAAGGAAAACTTTGTGTGGGGCCTATCCCAACAACAAGCCTTCGATGACTTAAAGCAACATTTTTTCTCATCCCTATTACTTTCATTATTAGACCTGCAACATCCCTTTGATATCGAGACAGATGCTTCAAACTATGTTGTGGGTGTCGTTCTCACTCAACATGACCACCTCGTGATGTATCATAGTGAGACACTATTAGATGTTGTCCATAAGTACCCTACTTATGATAAAGAAATGTACTCCATTGTGTAAGCCTACCACCAGTGGAGACATTACATCCTAGGGAAAGAGACATTCATCCACACAAATCACAATCCACTACAGTTCATGCAGACCCAAGGAAAATTGCAGAATGACCGCCTTCAAAAGTGGTCCACATACTTAGAGCAGTTCCACCTCAACATCAAGCATAAAATAAGAAGTACAAACTGAGTTGTTGATTTCCTTAGCTGACCTCCAGTTGTGGCACTCACCATAGTGCTAGACTCTTGCGTCCATGAGACCTCTAGATGGCCCCATCTCTATGAGACAGACCCTGACTTCTCCACCACCTATCAAATGTTTGGAGAAAACTCTGTGGTCGCTAATTTCTATCTTCAGGATGGGATGTTGTGCCGTCTAGGCCATCTCTGTGTTCCATCAAGCGAGTACATGAAGATGATTTGGGAAGCTCACTACAGTCGGGTGGTAGGACACTTTGGCATCGAAAAGACAGTGGCAGTGCTGCATAAACATTTCTACTGGCTGAAACTTCGACATGATGTCAGCAAGTATATAAGGTCTTGCACCACCTATGTTATTTCCAAACCGACCACTAATAAATAGGGCCTGAACACCCCTCTTTCTACTCCTAAAAAGTCATGGGAATCCATATCAATGGACTACATGTCGAGCCTTCTGACCACCAAGAGGGGAAATGACTTTGTTTTTTTGGTTGTTGATCTCTTTTCCAAGATGGAGATTATGGTTGCCTGTAAGAAGAACATCACTGCAGAGGCCACTTCCAAGATCTTCTTTGAATGCATCTGGATACACTTTGGGATCCCAAAAACCATTGTCTCAAATCAGTACAATCGGTTCCTCAACACATTCTGGTCAATCCTCTCGTCACTGCTGGATACCAAGCTCACCAAATCCATTTCCTTCCACCCCCAGACAGATGGCCAAACTAAGGTCATCAATTGGATGATCATCCATATCCCGCACATGTACAGTTCCAAGCACCCCCGCACATGGGATGTGAGTCTTCACTATGTCCAACATAGCTACAACTGAGCCTTGCATAGCTCAACTGGCCACAACCCCTTTTAGGTGGGGTTAGGATTCCAACCATTGGGCCCCATGGATGTTGCACTACCTCTGGCGACCACCTCAGTCAACTCATCCCATGCCCCACCAGAAGATGAAAAAGCCACTCAATTCATTGAGCGGATCCATCACATCCACCAACAGGTTCAAGATATTTTACAGAAGTCCAATGCTAAGTACAAGCAGTGCCATGATCAACACCGGGTGCCACATAAGTTTCAGGTGGGAGGGAAAGTTTGGTTGCACTTGCAGAAATAACGAATTACAGGGCCCCATAGGAAGATTTTACCACTCTAGTATGGGCCATGCACCATAACCAAGGTTGTGGGTGACAATCTTTTTGTGCTCAACATTCCCCCTTTCCTTGGCCTACACCCATTCTTCAATGTGGCTCTCCTTCAGCCATATTTCCCACCATTATTGGACACCTCAGAGTTAGCAGAGTAGTTGACACCAACAGAGCTCAACCATGAATTCATGAAATAAGAATCCAATGATTGGATTGCAGACACACAGATCAAGGTCACCCAACAATAAAGGATCCATCTTTATCGAGTTGTCAAAACAGGGCAACTCCTGCACCAAGGAAAGTGGCTCACCCAGGGCGAAATTCAATAGCAATTTCCTCGTCTGATGGGGGAAGTCAATGCAATGGATACCACTGCTTCCTAAGGTGGGAGGGTTGATCCAAATGGATTTGGGTGGCCTCCCACCTATTCCAGCTGGTTCATTTTGACAGTTTTCTAGTTTGGCAGTTATTTTCCTAGTTTTCGTGTCCATGACTTGCGGGGCCGTTTTGAGGCCCTAAACAATGTTTTTAGGGCTCACCACAGTCAGAAATTACCTTTGATGGATAACATCAAAATGTGTATTCCTCAGATAAACCTTTCCAATGGGGTATCATTCGCCTAAAAAAAATATCATATGCAAAAGTTATGACCCCAGGAAGTTGATGTACGAACTTACCGAAACAGGGCCCACATGACTTTTGGCGCTTCATCTCCTAGGGTTAGGTTTTTGGATTTATAGGGTTTTTGACATTCCTGTTTATTGTAAAAATGCCTTCATATCCTCAATTTAATCATATTCTTGTGAATGAGTGCAACCATCACATCTCTTCTTAGAGATAAGCCGCCACCATTCCAACAAGCTTGTTTTCCGCTGCATTTTACAGTTTCAACTTATTTCCTTATTGAATAGAAAACCAGTTTTACTCTATCTTTGTTAGTCTATGTTAAGCATATTTTAATAATCTGTATTCATTTTGTTCTTCTCATAAAATTTGGATCAATGTTATTACAAATGAAATGACAAAAAAAGTTTTCCTTCCTTTGCAAACTTTGTAGTTGAGTGAGGTTGTTGGGAGGGGTAAAGCTAGAATGGCTTTGACATTTAAGGGATCCACCCTAATCCCATATTTGGAGACTACGAAGCTAAAGAGGAATCCTGATTCAACAGAGAAAATACATTTATAGGGGTTCAAACATATGTGGTAAAACCGACATCGAAGAAAAATGGCTCGTAGGTGACCAATGTGGTCTCGTCAATGAGATGAGTGAGAAGGTAAGTCATCGAGATAGGGTTCAACAATATGTTTGATATCGTGGAATACGTACGACATGTACTGTTGAAAAGTAGATCCATCATTTTTAAGGCCAAAAAGTAGTTTTCGATAAGCAAACATCCCCAAAGGGAAGATGAAGGTTGTTTTATGTTGATTAGCTGATAGGATGTTGATCTGGTTGTATCTGGAAAATCCATCCATGAATAAGAAAATGATGCTTCTAGCGCAATTATCGATAATTTGGTTGATAAAGGGTGTAGGGTAATTGTCTTTGGGACAAGCCTTATTAATATCCCTATAATCGACGCAAACATGAATGGTTCCTTGTTTCTTAGTGACTGGAATGATGTTGGAGACCCATTCAGTAAAAGGGATAGGATAAATAAAACTAGACTTCAACAGTTTTTCGACTTCTACCTTTATGGCCACGGTTTTCTTAGGATAAACTGGGAGAAGTTTTTTTCTTACAGGTTTAACACCTGGGTAGGTCTTTATCTCATGCACAATGATCGATGGATCGGTCCCTAGAATTTCTTTGTAACTCCAAGCGAATATGTCGCATAATTATCTGAACAAGGCAGTATAACTCTCAACTTCTTCACCTAAAAAATTTGTACCTAGATGAATGTTTTCCAAAATACCTTATTTGATTGATATGTTGACAGTAATCATAGAAGAGATGTTTCCCAAATTCCCTTGGGAGATGGTATCCTTAGTGAGTATTGGATATTGGGGAGAGTCGAAGATATCACTAGGAAATATAGAGGATATATCTTTCTTAATGTCATCCAAACTCGGAAGAAAGGATGAATGATGGTGGTTGTCATCCTATGGTTCCTCCTCATTGTTAAGCATTTCCATAATAGATTCATCTGATGGAAAAATCTGTAGGATGTAATCGAAAGTAGAGGATAGGAACATTAACCAATATGGTAATGAGTAAGTTGTAGATGCCAACAGATGTTGGTCGTCCGATGGAGAGGCATACTGGATGGAATCGTATTCAACCTTTGCAAGACTAACTGGCATGGTGTCACCTAGTGAGCCAAATTATAAAGGAATAGGAATGATCCATGGATCAGATGATTCATAGGATTGATGTGCCATAGTCGATATCATATTGATCCTTGTGATATGTTTCAAAGTGGGAGGAAGCGATGTAGGAAAGGTACCAATAAGAGAAGAGTCTTTTAAAATACCTACTCCAACACTTTCGTAAGTGATCTTGGAATCTCCCAGAAAATGAATGTTGTTGGCTATGGGAGTGCGAGCATCAGGGGTGCAGTAATATAACTGATCGATGGTCACAATTTTACCTTTATGGGGAAACTCGATACATCGAAACAATGATGAAGCGACTCCAGTCATGGCATAAAACCAACTTATTCCTAACAACAAGTTGTAATCGAGGGGAGCATCGACTACCTCAACATCTATTGAAACAGTATTGCCTCCTAGTTGAACAACAAAGGATTGTAATAGTCCATGAGGACATAATCCTCTCCCATCGAATGCCCATAACATAGTAGGGGATTGATTAAGACCAGGCGATTTCAACCCTTTCCAGCAAGTAAACGCCATGACACATGTGGAAGCTGCCACATTCAAGATCGTGCAATGAATATGTTGATTGTGGAAAATAACATCGATCTGAAAATCAAGTTGGTGAGACAGTCGCGATTTAAAATTATCAATGTTAAATGTGATATTATTAGATGACTCATGATTGTTGACCAAACTTTGGTCACCTATATGTTCTCGCTCCTGGAATAATAATAAAAAAAATGATATTTGAAGATGAATATTTTTGAACTATTATATGTTCATTGCATATCTCTCGGTATCGGCTTCTCCATGCATTTCGTGGAATCAAAATCGGAGTCTCCATGACCAAGATACACATAATTTTGTCCAGAAGTCCAATGGACGTATTACAAGAAGAAATATGAAAAGTGTTCTAAGTGACATGTTCTCTCCTCTCCTTTCCCTTCACCTCTATTCATTCTCTCATTTTATACTTAGTCATTTTCCCCATTGTCTCATTAATTTCATATTCCCCTTATTGTTTTCCACACTTAGCCTTTTTTCCTTATTCCTTTCCACGTTCACATCCATTTCCCTTTTCCTTTTTTCCTTTCCCAAATTTCATGTAATTCCTTTATTTCCCATATATTTCTTTTCATTTTTCATATTTTCCATATTTATTTCCATAATTCACTTGATCCATTATATACTTTCCAGACTTAGTCTTATTTACTATGGCTTACCGTGGGTTTGTGGGTTGGTGATATTTCCTAAGAGTATATTTTATCTCCGCTACCCTCACAATGCACTTTGACTTCTGCCACCTTCATAATGCACATAACTCTTTTTACTACTCTTTATTATGTAACTTCTCCAACACTTAGCCAAATATATGAGTTACAACAGGTTCAAGGGTTCAAGGGTTGGTGAGGGTTGGTGATGTTTATTTCATGTTATATGAGTCCGTCCGACTGATTCTTAAGACTTATAATATTTTACAACTATTTACCTCTCCTCTCCACTTCACTTACACTTAGAATTTTTCACACTCATTCCTTACTATGTATTATCGTGGGTCTGTGGTGATTTCCTCACCTACCTTTTCATTCACGTAAATCCGTGAACCCGCCATATTATTTTAGTAGTATTTTTCCTATCCTGAGTTCTATGAGTAACATCTCTAAGTGACACATGGCATTTTATTAACCAATGAGATACATCCACATGGTAGTTAAATGGATGGTGCCACATGGAAACTAATTAATGGACATGTGGCAGCATAAAAAAAGTGACACATGGCATGATTTTATTGGATGACATATGGCAGATTCTTATTGGAATATTGTTGGCCTGCCAAGTAATGATGTGCGATAACATTTGGTTGGATGACTCATCATTGCTGACTGGGCATATTGGTGGTTGATTGGGCATGCAAAATTATTATTATATTCAATAATTTTCCAAGGGTCGAATCCTCCAAGCTCCATAATCTCCTCCTTTATTTATTTTCAAATGTATGATACACTTAACTTATATACCACTAAGACTATTTTATTCTTGTACATGTGGGATAAGAATAATGAAGAAAATTCGAAATTCAACAAAGGAGGTCGAAATTAAATCAAGGGTCCACGTTTACCAATATGTAGGATGTAATTGAAAGTAGAGGATAGGAACATTAACCAATATGGTAATGAGTAAGTTGTAGACGCCAGCAGATGTTGTTCATCCGATGGAGAAGCAGACTGGATGGCATCGTATTCAACCTTTGCAGGACTAAGTGGCATGTTGTCACCTAGTGAGTCAAATTATAAAGGAATAGGAATGATCCATGGATTAGATGATTCATAGGATTGATGTGCCATAGTTGATATCATATTGATCGTTGTGATATTTTGGTGTAGGAAAGGCAACAATAAGCAAAGAGTCTTTTAAAATACCTACTCGAACACTTTCATAAGTGATCTTGGATTCTCCCAGAAAATGAATGTTTTTGGCTACGGGAGTGTGAGCGTCGGGGGTGCAGTAATCTAACTGATCGATGGTCACAATTTTACCTTTATGGGGAAACTTGACACATCGAAACACCGATGAAGCAATGATAGTCATGGCATAAAACCAACTTCTTCCTAATAACAAGTTGTAATCGAGGGGAGCATCGACTACCTCAGCATCTATTGAAATAGTCTTTCCTCCCAATTGAACAACAAAGGATTGTAATAGTCCATGAGGACGGAATCCTCTCCCATAGAATGCTCGTAACATAGTAGGGGATTGATTAAGACCAGGCAATTTCAACCCTTTCCAACAAGCCAACACCAATGCACATGTGGAAGCTCCGACATTCAATATCGTGCAATGAATATGTTGATTATGGAAAATAACATAGATATGGAAATCAAGCTGGTGACACAGTCACGATTTAAAATTATCAAGGTTAAACGTGATATTATTAGATGACTCATGATTGTTGACTAAACTTTGGTCACCTATATGTTCCATCTCCTGGAATAATAATAAAAAAAATGATATTTGAAGATGAATATTTTTTAACTATTATATTTTCATTGCATATCTCTCAGTATCATCTTCGCCATGCATTTCGCGGAATCAAAATCAGAGTCTCCATGACCAAGATACATATACTTTTGTCCAAAAGTCCAATGGACATATTACAAGAAGAAATATGAAAAGTGTTCTAAGTGACATGTTCTCTCCTCTCCTTTCCCTTCACCTCTATTCATTCTCTCATTTTATACTTAGTCATTTTTCCCATTGTCTCATTAATTTCATATTCCCCTTACCATTTTCCACACTTAGCCATTTTTCCTTATTCCTTTCCATGTTCACATCCATTTCCCTTTTCCTTTATTTTCCCATTTCTTTTTATTTTCCTTTCCATTTTCAATATCCCATTTCTCCATTTATTTCCTTTTCCTTTTTTCCTTTCCCAAATTTCATGTAATTCCTTTATTTCCCATATATTTCTTTTCATTTTTCATATTTTCCATATTTCTTTCCATAATTCACTTGATCCATTATATACTTTCTAGACTTAGTCTTATTTACTATGGCTTACCGCGGGTTCGTGGGTTGGTGATATTTCCTAAGAGTATATTTTATCTCCGCTACCCTCACAATGCACTTTGACTTCTGCCACCTTCATAATGTACACAACTCTCTTTACTACTCTTTACTATGTAACTTCTCCAACACTTATCCAAATATATGAGTTACAGCAGGTTCAAGGGTTCATGGGTTGGTGAGGGTTGGTGATGTTTATTTCATGTTATATGAGTCCATCTGACCAATTCTAAAGACTTATAATATTTTACAACTATTTACCTCTCCTCTCCACTTCACTTAGACTTAGAATTTTTCACTCATTCCTTACTCTGTATTACTGTGGGTCTGTGGTGATTTCTTCACCTACCTCTACATTCATGTAAACCCGTGAACCCGCCATATTATTTTAATAATATTTTTCCTATCCTAAGTTCTATGAAGAACATATCCAAGTGACACATGGAATTTTATTAACCAATGAGATACATCTACATGGTATTTAAATGGATGGTGCCACATGGAAACTAATTAATGGACACATGGCAACATACGAAAAGTGACACATGGCGTGATTTTATTGGATGACATATGGTAAATTCTTATTGGAATATTGTTGGCCTACCGAGTAATGACATGTGATAACATTTGGTTGGATGACTCATCATTTCTGATTGGGCATATTGGTGGTTGGTTGGGCATGCAAAATTATTATTATATTCAACAATTTTCCAAGGGTCCAATCCTCCAAGCTCCATAATCTCCTCTCTTCTTTATTTCTTATCAAATGTATGTTACACTTAAATTATATACCACTAAGAATATTTTATTCTTGTAGATGTGGGATAAGAATAATGAAGAAAATTCGAAATTCAACAAAGGAGGTCGAAATTAAATCAAGGGTCCACATTTACCAATCAAACTTGATCGACGGTGGCTGAGTCACAATCTTGAAAACACTATATCTTGAGATCCTGACCGTCGTTTGCAGAAAAATGTAGACCATTGGAAAGGTATTTCGATGTAGAAGATGATGGTATAGGATTCATATGCTTAAAGTGGATACATTTTTCTCAGAAATTAAAATATCAGTCAGATACATTTTTTAATGGGCCTGCGTGACAACTCAACTTCACGAGCTCATATCTTGAGATCCAAGCGACAGCTTTGGACAAATTTTGTATCGTTGGAAAGATAAGAAAATGAATATCACATATGAAATGATTTCCATGGTTAAAAAATTTAGTATAATTCCCGTAGATTTAAAGCACAACCATCCTCTTTTAAAGGGAAATGAATTAAATTTCAAAAAATAAAATTTTAATTAAAACTTTTATTTAAAAGGAGAGGGACCCACTTTCAATATGATTGTATTAATGATGTGAATTCATTAATGAGGAATTAATGAGGTATTAATTAAAGGAAATTTTTCAAGAAAAAACTACGAGAATTTCTAGAAGGGAAAGAAACAGTTGAGACGGTTCCTATAATTGTTGATGAAGACAATAAAAGGACATCAACGAGCAAGTGAAAATGAGGAGAGACCATCATAGTAAGTTTATGTTGATCATATCCTTATTTTTATTTATCAAGTCCTTCATCCATTTGTTCCACCTCTTTCACTAGAAAGGTTTAACTGAAAATAGATAACTCTTATTTTCTTCTTACCAGGTCTTGTTGTTCTTCTACCACCCACCGTCTTCCTTCTAAAAGATTATTTGTTTTATTTATTTTCTTTATGGTCCGCGGGAGCCCCAATACCAGTATTTAAGACAAACACATTTAAAATTTCAAATAATATGTAACAGACTATATATTTTTTAGAAATTTCAAGAGAGCTACTTTGGGAACAATCTCGACTGTGCTTTGTAACCCTTTTTTCAGAATATAAAGTATTTGATGTTGATATATCATTATCATTTTTTATCTTCCCATGTGTCCACTCTGTTAAATTTTTCTTTTGCATGCAGATCATCTTATTTTTATTTTATGTGATCAAAAATCTTTATCTTAAACTATGATGGATGTGAGGAAATTTTTCTTATTTACTTTAAATATGTGAAGTGTGTGATTCTTGGTCCTTTCTCAGGAACTTTCTTTAAAAATAAAACAAAACATTTTCCTTTTATCTTTCTTGCAGTCTTTATATTTCTTTGATTATCACGACAAAATTCTGCAAAGTTCCACATTATGAACATCTAGAATCCTAAATAAAATCTTAAAGTAAAGAGGAGTACCACCTCTATAAAAATGCGGGAGGATTTACATCCTCTCGAGGTTGTCGTTTCAGTCATAACGGATTCAAGTGTCAATAGGTATCTATGGCTCTAATCGCTTCCAAGGGAGTCCTATGTTTACTAGGGAAATGTTGTAGAACTTTGAGAGCTGACATAGCACATGGTTCTTGGGCCAAATATTCAACAGTGTTGTAGTTTTGAGTAGCACATGAATTAGGATTAAAAGTTGACTTTCGAATTGTGCTCTTGGGTGGATGTAATATAGAGTCAAAGTTAGGTTTCTCAATCTGGAGTGCCCTAGATGGAGGAGTAATGGTGGTGGACAATGGATCCGTTGTAGTACCATTAGTTACTTTTTCCTTGTTAGGTTTAGTCGGAGGTGTGTCATATATCATAGTACGAGTGGTCAAATCTATCCCATTAAACATGTAAATGTACGCACTCGATGAAGCTTCCTCACTAGAAGGATGATTTGGATTTACTCCTACTGAAGGTGCAGGGGCTTGCACAACTAGTGACTACTGCTATGGAAAAGGTCATGTCAACACAGCGGGTCGGGAATTTCCTTTAAAATGTTTTTCAACTTCACCACGATGAGGAAAATCTCATGTGTAGTGATCGTCACCACAAATGATACATGGAAATTTTGGTTTTTGTCGTGGTTGTTTCTCAGTAGCAGGTGGTTTAGTTGGTGTTTTTGGATAGTCATTTTGATTATTGTTTTTCTTTGGTTTATTTTTCGTTTTCCTCTTCCCCCTTGACTTTTGCGGAGAAGAAGATTGAACTGCATTCACCTTAGGAATCTGAGTCATGGTGGAGGTGGATGAGAGTGAAGTCCATCCTGTAGTGGGGGAAATAATTGAGCGATTAACCATGTTGATTGAATGTGATTTGGATTGCATTTTGACAGAATTGATAACTCCATCTGCGTGAGCTATGGAGAATGGTTTTGATGGATTGGTTTATGTACAGGGAGTGTTCAAAATTAATTCATGCAAAGTACTAGATTGGGAATAAACCAATTCCAGATATTGGGCAAGAGCAATGGATTCTTCTTTGGTAACAACACCATCGGGCTATGTCATGGGAAATCAAAGGTAAAAGAGATTTAGTGAACCATTCATCCAGTAATTGGTCAGGAATGGTTGCTTTGATCAACTATTGTCGTTGTCTCCACTCATGAATATGATTAGAGATATGTATGGAGTTGGTTTGATGAAGGGATATCAAGAGTTTTGTAGTAGTATTGTAACGGATGGGTAATTTAAAGTGCGTGTTAAAATCCATGTTGAGGGAATTAAAATCTTGAAAAGTACCACATTGTAGCTCAATGTACCATTTGGTTGTTGAACCCGTAAGTGTGCCTTGGAAAATATGTAACTAGATAGAATCATCCATTAGTGAGCTGGGTGAACACCATAGATGAAAAGTCATAACGTAGTTGTTAGGGTCTTTGCCAGGTTTACCATCAAATTTTGGGATATCGGAAGACAATTTAACAGGGATAACTGGCCAGAAAGGAGAACGTAATATGGGATCATTTGTCAATATCGATATAGTTGGTAGATCTAGAGTGGATAAGAATGGTATTTTTATATTGAACTGAGGATGATACTAGTGTGGCATGGGGACACTAGTAGGGCCATAAACTGGTTGAGGTGGATAGTTGTAGCCAGTACAGGACCTCCCATGTACTGATGTTGTTGACCAACAAAGGTAGGATTCATTTGTTGAGGAACATTCATGAAAGGAGAAGGGAAACTCATTTGGCCTTGGGGAGGATAACCAATGTAACCCATGGGAGGATATTTTTCTTGATTAGTTTGAGTTGGATAACCAGTCTTCCCTTGAGGAGGGTAACTAGGTTGTCCTTGAGGAGGGTAAATATTTGTCCCTTGGGGAGGATAAGATTGTTTACCTGGACGACGCCAAGTGGGATTCAGGGCCCCCGGGAAAGGTTGTCCAGAATTTAATCTAGAAGGATTGGGATTCAATATTCCTCATTGTGGGTTGGGGTGTGATGGCCCTCCCTGATATGGTTGATGAAACATACCTCCTTGGGGTGGTCCCCAGGATTGTAGGGGGTTTCCTGTGAAATAAGGTTGTCCCTCTACCATTGATTGGGTAACAAATGGGGTTTGATTGATGAAAGGGTGTTTCCCCTTAGTCAGCATAGGTATGTGTAAGCATGGTTTTTCCCCAGTAGGGATGTGTCCACTAGATGGGGGTTTCAGCTGAGTTTACATGTGTGGAAGGGTTCTACATTCCGTCATGCACATGTGTCCCAATAGGGTTCTATGGAATATAAGGATTTTTGGGTTGAAGAGGTATGGTAGGAGTTACTGTCAAGGTACTTTGCACATGACTAGGTAACACGATTACTTTGTCAGTTTGAACTTGTGCTGAAGTTGTAGCAGTATTTACTATTTGTTCAATGGGACGGTCGATAGTCTGACCTGATGGTCCTGCCTCGACACGTACGAAGGTAGCAGGGTTAAAAGGTGGTCTGCTAAAATTAAATTTCTCATAAAGGTCATGTCCTGATGGTGTTATCCGTATAGAACAAACATGATTTTGTTGTAGATCACCATTTCAGTAGAACGGATAGGGGTCGTGTATTCATCATTAAAATTTGGTTATATTGGTTCCATATCCAACCAATTATATGGCCTTGATGGTAAGCGAGGGTAATATTATACTATAACATTACATGAGGAATCCAATCAAACAAGGAGTGGATCGAGAGGTACTTGCAAATTGGGGTCGATAGGAAGGATGCTTTCCTCAACCGTAACCAAGGCTCTCTCAGGATTTTCTAGTAAAGGAGTAACAACTCTCCTAGTGTCTAAATGGTTCTCAACCTCTTCACGATAAGTGTCTTTGGGTGAGTTAGGAGGTAAGGGTTCGTAGCCTTCTGGAGGAAACCCTTGCATCCTATGTGATATACAAAGACCTTTATCATCTACAGTCTCAATTTTGAAAGACAATAAAATGAACAAACAACACTCGCTAAAAAATCTAGAAAACCAACAAGCAAACAATGCCTTCTCTCAATGAACATGCTAGTTGGTGATAAAATCCAACATCGTTTGATCAAAGTGAGAAGGGAATGGGATATGGGCGGGTAGATCAGTTACAGTGTTGACCTGCTTAATGGACTTACACCTTGGTGCAAGCTTCCTCATGATTTTACCCACGGGTTACCCTCCAAGGAGCCCGAGTGAGTTTGACCAATGTATGTTCTAGGTATAGCGAAGAATTCCCTTCACCGTCACCTCATGTAAGGACCCTAAATATTGTGGCTACTGAGGATACCAAGTCATAGTCAGCCTCTGGACGGGTACAGTCAACAGTCGAGTTTGAACGTATGGGAAGGATATCAATTCTGAAATCCTTCAAGAGAACTGAGGACAAGTGGACTAGTAAACTCTAAAGGACCCTGAACGGATTCAGAATTCACAAAGTTCTGAGAGCAAATGAAGACAGTTGAATCTCAAGAAGAACCCCCAATATATTATCCGACTACTACAAACGATTAAGCCTTGAAGGGATAATATTCATTTCTTTCCTGAATGCGACCTCGTGCGTAACCCCTGCGTGAGAGGGAGATACCAATTATGTTTTGATTTAGTGTTTTGCCTATTATTTCGATGCCCAAATGTCTTTTGCATATGGAAGTTATATGCTCTATGATTTTATTTAGTTCTTTTTGAAGGTATTATCAGGTTTTGTACATCAATTTTCCATGGAACAACATGAGGTATGCATAATCCTTGTTTTACGATGATTTTATGTTAGTTTATCTCCAATTGAGTGAATATGATTTATTAATATTTCTCGTTTTCTTGCAACAGGCCGAAAATGTGATACGACCCTCGATCTGGCCCTCGATCTGTCCCTCGATCTAGCCCTCGATCTATCCCTCAATCCGTCCCTCAATCCGGTCCTCGATCTGGCCCTCAGAGCGCAACACAGTTCGTGGTTGGAATATTGGAGGGATTCTCTCGGTGAATAAGAGACATGGGTTTTGTGCATGCTCACGCCCTCCAGCTATGGAATCTATCACATTCATATTTGAGCAGTTGCATCGACCACTCTTTTGCGAGCACGAAGTTGTTGAAGGAGATGCATTTTTTTGCTAAAAATTAATGTATTTTTGTTTTTAGAGAGCGTCGACCCTTTCAGTGGTTGACCTCTCAAGCTATGTACAAACTCTATATATACTTGCTGGTCTATGTAGCTAGAGACATGATTTTTATACACATACAGATATTATCTTGGATTTTCTCTGTAAACTCTATTTTGGTGATTAATATTAATGATATGCTAATTCTATGACTGTGTTTTTATATTGGAGTATTTCCACGACCATCTGGGGGGGTCACCAATGGTATGGGTAGCTTGTCCATATCAGTGTATAGTTACATTTTCTCATTTTGATTTCATAGCTTGCTAACTTCGGGTTACTTGTCCAAATTGTGTTACTGTGTATATCTCTTTCTAACTTGCATATTTCTCCTTGGATTGTATGTGTAGTACAGAGCACTCAAGTTGTTCATACTTACTTGTTTATATTCTAACATCTAACATCTTGTTATGAAGGTTGTAATTTATTAATGGGCATGTGTTTATAAATGTTTAATTGTGC
This sequence comes from Picea engelmannii, assembly GCA_009831015.1. Taxonomy (NCBI): domain Eukaryota; kingdom Viridiplantae; phylum Streptophyta; class Pinopsida; order Pinales; family Pinaceae; genus Picea; species Picea engelmannii. The sequence goes on from ML796847.1 coordinate 195,772, forward strand.
CATTATCTCTTTCTTTCCCTGTTTTATAAACTATCAATCACTTTTCAGATTAGCTATTTAGGTAGTGTCTATTTCACTAAATTGTGATTTTCAATTACTATCTGTAGGTTTGCAGAAATTGTTGAGTCTATCTCTAGCATCAATATGATAGGATAAGAGTTGATGTTGTGTTATGATTTTTAGTTATATCTTGTAGGTCTGCATGAATTACTAACTCTGTACATAATATTTTCCAGTATTAGTGTGACAGAACAAGTGTTGATTTCGAGTCTCTTCTACACAATGTTTGTATAATGTTCATAGACTATATTGATTACAAGAACATGTAATTTTGTTTTCGTAATGACAAAGCTCTCCATAGATTGTCTTATTCATACACCGCATTTCTCTGTAGAAGTTAGCATTGATTTAATCCCATTTGAATTGTCAGTAGTGATTAGATTCCATCGTGACATAATATGCCACCGTAGACATAACCATTACATCTGAATACTGTTACAACGCTCTTGCTTTTAATTAGGAAGATTAAAGATAAATTTTATTTCTTGCAGGATAAAAGAAATTATGAGTTTTTAGATATGCTTTGAGAATAGAGTTCACTTTGTAAAGTTGATATTGATAGATTTCTTACTTATTCAAAGATTGCTTGTTCATTCAGAGGGTTTCTTACTTAGATTGATAGTTCATAGTCATAGATTGCTTAAATCTCACCAATTAACGATTGCTTTGTATATTTAACATAGAATATGTTGTTTAAATGGATTTTAAAATCATCTTTCAAAGTAGAATTGTAGATTGACAAAGTGTGATGATTATTAGGGTAAACCATCCTTTTGGCTAGATACTCTTTCCTTTAATTATTCCTTTCTTCCTTGACTCATATTGTGTCACAAATCTAAGTCTACTTACCCTCATTGATAATTTAATTGAGGGAAATTAGTACATATAGTTTACCCATCGCTATGCTTATACGAAAATTGGATTTACTCTCCCTACCGTGAGATTCTGAGTTTGTCTTGAATGCTTTGGAGAGTTATTCTCACAACCTACTCCAAATCTCTAGTCCTAGTCTATTGTTGGTGTAAATATCTTGAAAATAAAAAGTTTCTATATTGATTTTAATTAGCACTGATTTTAGTGGCTCTTCTTTACGCAAGGGTGAATGATAGTGAAACTGATGATGTTTTATACTCAACTCCAAGAAAGATAAAAAGAATGAGATGAAAATTTTATTTTTAATGAACTTATAACTATGGGAAGGAGAAGAGTTTCTTTTTATTTCACTAACAAGAACTTAAGAATTCAAAAATTTCATACAATTTCATTCTCAACAAGAATCCAAACAGTTACCGAATTATAAAGAAAACCTTTCCAAAATCCAAAAACCAATGCAAAAAGTATTCCTTTGTTTGATTGTAAATGTGAATTGAATAATTCGTCTAATGCTTCGTTTTTCAATAATAATGAAAAATGACTTCACTATTGTGACTTTGGAAAATATTAAGCAAAAGAACACAAACAAAGACACTCTCAATAGTCGATAAGAGACTAAAAGAAGAACAAACTATCTATTAAAAAAACAACACCCAAAAAATAAAGAATCACACTTAAAAAACTTACAGAAATGAGTAAGGGATCAAAGACCAAATAATAAATACTGAGATCAATTACTTTCTTTATAACAATCTCCAATCAATCAGATGAACGAAAAGAGCAACAAAAAGAACCCAAGTTTAAGGAAATATGGTCATTTTTGTGATAAGGAAAGACAACACAAAACCCAATCAAAGACTAAAAGAGTGATAAGAAGCAATTTGTAATTCAAACAAAAGACAATATGATAGAAAAGGATCTGAGCTAGAGAAAAAAGAACCAAGAACTACACCCAACAAACAAAAAATCAACAATTTTTCAAGGAAAGAAAAATTGACGCTCTGGTAGTGATAACACCAGTGTGCTACAATGCTCCCGAATACACTCTAGGGGGGTGTTTATTGAGATATCAACACTCTGACTTAAACTGGAGAGGGCATTGGTTCTGAGATTTTTTTTGGAAAAACCCAGAAAATTCAAAAAATCAGGAAAGTTCAAGTAGAGACTATGTAAGAAAACTTTATCAAAGATAACAGATGTTTGGATAGATAAAATCAGAAAAAGGTATTTGAAGATAGGAAAAAGGAAAGGAAAAACCTAAAACTAAAAGCTTCAGTCCCCAGTTGGTGCGAC
>ML796847.1:198945-244991 GCA_009831015.1 Picea engelmannii
GGATGAATTCAACTGCACTCGATGCAGGAATCTCCTGTCTCAAACAGAGAAACAATTGAAACTCACTCTCTTCTTTCTCAGACTTCAATAAACCTCTGAAATCACATGCACAGCATATTCAAAAGAAAATGCATACAAAGGAAACAAACATCCATAAGCACATAAGCACATACACAGAGAAAACAACACCAGTCATGAAATTGAATCAAAAGATCTTTCTATTAATCCAATCTGTACATGAGGGCTCTCCACAAGTTCTCTACTCTGTTCTTCTTCTTGCTCTTGAATGACTGATTCTGAATGAATACAATAATACAAAGGAGGGTGCCTATATTCCGTTTTCCCTCTCGAAATCTGAAGCTATCAAATCTACAATAAATTCCTATCTAACAACATTAAAACTATTAAATGCCTTCCTATCTATAAGAAAATACAAGTGCGCTTCTTCAAATCAATACATTAATGTTTGGCACAACCACATCAAGGTGTTTCAAAATTTTGGAGTTGGCGTTGTCCAGCTGTCCTTTCTTCTCCACGCGCTGGCTCGCTTGATGAGTGAGTGATGCTCCTGCATCATACTCCTCGGCTCAAAAGATTTCATGGGCTCCTGTCCATGAGCTCCTGCATGGTGTGACCATGTTTCTGTATCACTGCATCTGTCTCCTAGCTGGCATCCTCCACTGGGTGATTCTTCCATTTCACCAGGTATTCAAAATATTTCTTTCTCCTGGTCTTCCTGCCTATTCTTTTATCCAGTATACACTCCATCTGAGGCTTCTGTGCAACTAGTAATTGTTTCTTCCACTGGACCACCGGTTCCTTGGTTCCAGTGTCTTCTTCTTCAGCCCTGTAGGGGTATAAATCTGAAACATTGAAAATCAGAGATATCCTGATGCCCTCTGGCAACTCAATTTCATATGCATTCTCCACGAATTTCTTCAGGACTTTGCATGGCCCAATTTTCTTCATCTTGAGCTTGTTATATGTTCCCCTTGGGAACCTTTCCTTCCTCAGGTGCGCTAGAACCATGTCTCCAACTTAAAACTGAAGTTGTCTCTTTCGTTGATCGGCTCTGCGCTTATACTCTTGATTTGATTTCTGCAGTCGCTGCTTCACCTGTGTGTGAAGTTCTTCCATTGCTTCAGCGAATTCTTCAGCACGAGCGATACTGGTTTCAGCCTGTCCTGACTCCCTGAGCTCAGATAATCCTCTCGACTGTATTCCATACAAAATCTGGAATGGGCTTCTCCCTGTACTCCTGTTCACAGAGTCATTGTAAGCAAATTCTGCCTATGGTAATATCTGGTCCCAACTTCTATGGTGCTCTGTCACCAAGCTTCTCAATAAATCCCCCAGACTTCTATTGACCACCTCAGTCTAGCCATCCATCTACGGATGATAAGATGAACTAAATGCCAAATTAGTTCCGAGCTTCTTCCATAGTGTCCTCCAAAAATGACCTATGAATTTAGTATCCCTGTCTGAGACTATGCTTCTCGGCAATCCATGCAATCTAACAACCTCTTTGAAAAATAAATTCGTGATGTGGGTCGCATCGCTGGTCTTATGACATGGAATAAAATGTGCCATCTTCGAAAACTTGTCCACCACCACAAAGATGGAATCAACTCCTCGCTGAGTCCTCGGCAATCCCAAAACAAAATCCATACTGATCGCCTCCCATGGCCTCTCGGGTATGGGTAATGGCTGATAAAAACCCGTGTTCTGTTTTCGGCCCTTCGTGTGTTGACATATCCTGCATCTGTCAACAAATCTCTTTACATCTGCTCGCATGCCTGGCCAATGATATGATTCGCTCAGCTTCGCAAATGTTTTGTCATGTCCAAAGTGACCTGCTAATCCTCCGCTATGCTTTTCTCTCACCAAATTCTCTCTCATAGAGCAATTCGGTATGCACAATTGATTGCCCCTGAACAACAATCCTTCCTGGATCATATATTCCAGCCACGGACTCCGATCCCTGAGAAATGGATTCTCGGCTGCTTCGTACGCCTCTCTGAAATCTGCTTCACCTGCATACATATCTTTTAAATTCTCAAAACCCAAGGTTTTGACTCGAAACTCCTGCAGTAACAAACATTTCCTGCTCAAAGCGTCAGCCACTTTGTTAGCAGTCCCTGAAATGTGCTTAATGAAAAATGTGAAATTCTGCATGTACTCTACCCATTTCGCATGCTTTTGGTTCAACTTATCCTGTTGACTCACAAACTGCAATGCATGATTATCACTGTACAAAACAAACTCCTTGGGTATCAAGTAATGCCTCCACTTCTTCAATGCCTGTATGATGGCATAAAACTCTTTATCATATGTGGAGTACTTCAGCTTTGCATCATCCAGCTTCTCGCTGTAATATGCAATAGGTCGGTCATCTTGACTCAGGACCCCTCCTACAGCATATCCGCTGGCGTCACACTTCACCTGAAATGTCTTCTGAAAATCAGGCAACACCAATACTGGTTGCTCGGTGATCTTTCGCTTCAACAGATTGAAGCTCCTTTCAGCCTCTGTTGTCCAATGAAAAACTTTATGCCGCTTCTTCACCGTGTCCATCATTGCAACGCTAATTCCACTAAAATTCCGAATGAATTTCCTGTAGAAACTAGCCAGTCCATGGAAACTCCTCACCTCAAAAACGTTCCTAGGCGATGGCCAATTCATGATTACCTCCACCTTCTCAGGATCCATCTTCAACTCGTTAGCCAAAATCACAAAACCCAAATAAATGAGTTCTGTCTGCAAAAACGAGCACTTTTTCAAATTGATCAGAAGCTTCTCCTGCTGTAGCCTTCTCATTACAATGGCCAAATGTTTTAAATGCTCAGCCCTGGTCTTGCTGAAAATTAATATGTCGTCCAGATATACGACCACAAATTTGCCAATGAATTCCCGCAGGACTTCATTCATCAGCCTCATGAATGTGCTCGGCGCGTTTGTCAATCCAAACGGCATGACCAGCCATTCGTACAAACCCTCGTTTGTTTTGAATGTTGTTTTCCATTCATCTCCCTCTCTCATCCGAATCTGATGATATCCGCTCTTGAGATCAATTTTCGAAAAATAATTTGCCCCACTCAGGCAATGCATCAGATCATCCATTCTCGGCAGTGGAAATATGTATCTGATGGTGATTTTGTTTATCGCCCTGGAGTCTGTACACATTCTCTAGCCTCCATCCTTCTTTGGACTCAGTACTGTCGGAACAGCACACGGACTGAGACTCTCCCTAACCAGTCCCTTGTCCAACAAATCTTGCACTTGCCTTTTGACCTCCTCGTTCTCCTGAGGTGTCAACCTGTACGCTGCTTTATTCGGCAAGCTTGCTCCAGGTATGAGATCGATGTGATGACTCACACTCCGCATCGGTGGCAACGAACGAGGTAGTTCGTCCACGATGATATCAGCGAACTCTCCCAACAGTTCCTGAATCTCCTCTGGCAAGTCGTCCACTCTTGTGCTTGTCAGGACAATTCTCGGTTTCCTGACCACAAAGAATTGTGGATCTTCATTCTTCTCCATCTCTGTGAGAAGCTCCTTCCCACTCATGAGAAGTATGGTACTGCTAACTTCCGGCTTCACTTCCTTATCCTTTATCGGAAGTAGTGTGTGCGTTTTCCCATCCTTCTCCAAGGTATAGGTGTTCATCCTTTCATCATGAACAACATTTCTATCGTACTCCCATGGTCTTCCCAATAATACATGACAGATATCCATGGGAATGACATCACACAGGATCTCATCCTTATATTCACCCATTTTAAATTTAACCAAGAACTGTTTCGTAACACATACCTGGTGTCCTTTCTGCAGCCATGACACTTTGTATGGACTCGGGTGATCTTTCGTCTCCAGCTCCAATTTCTCCACCATCTCGGTCGAAACGAGATTATCGGTGCTTCCGTTGTCCACTATGACCTTGCATTTCCATCCCTTGGTCTTGCAAGTCATCCGGAACAGTCTGCATCTCTGAGTTGTATCTTCCACCTCTTTCTCAGGTGTCAAGAGAACTTTGTGTACCGTCAGTGACTTCCCACTTCCGGTGTCTTCATCCTCAACATCACGCCTCTGCGCCTCAGTGATGTGAGCTTCTCCTCTGTCCACCTTCCTGTCTGGACAATCCACGGCTTTATGTCCATCTTTTCCACATGTAAAACATGTGATGATTCCTCCACGGCCTCTTCCTCTACCTCGGGTACGAGGAATAGCATTGGCGTCAGCATAACCACCACCCTGTTCTGTATGCTGCCTCCTCGGCTCAGCATATTGCTGCCTCTGTTCAGTTTGTGGCTGCCTCTGCTGTGAGGTTCCACCTCTCTCCAGCTTACCCTGAGGTCTCTTCCAATCCTCCTTGGGCTTCTGAGTTCTTTCTTGGGCAACCGCCTTGCCTCTGGGCTGACTCCTGCCTCGCCCTCACTGTCCTTGCTTGCGGCTCAGCTTCTCTTCGGCTTTCAGAGCCATCTAGTATGCATCCTCAACTGTTCAGATGGTAACCATGCTTAACTCATCCTGAATGTCATACCTCAACCCATTCAGGTATCTCGCCACCTTTTCGTCATCACTCTCCTGATGACCAGCTCTGATGTTGATTCTATAAAACTCCTCGGTGTACTCCTTCACCGTCATCATCTTCTGGCTCAGGTTCTGCATATGCCTGAACAGAGTGATATGATAATCTCTGGGGATGAACTTCGCCTTCATCTTAGCGATCATTCTGTCCCAGCTCTTAATCTTTTGTTTTCCCTTATAGCGCCTATCAGCCTGCAACTCATCCCACCATAAGGCTGCATGTCCTTTTAACTTTGTGACAGCATGCCTTACCTTCTTGTCCTCTTTGATATCCTCATAATCGAAGTAGGTGTCGAGTGCTCGGATCCAATCCGGCAACTCTTCTGCATTTAGACTCCCCTCATAGACGGGAATGTCCATCTTTGTCTTTGAGCTCATCCTGGCGATAGCTCTAATCAACCGTTCGATTGAGACATCTTCTGCTGAGACCTCACCTTCATCATGTCCAGCTTCCTCTTCAACTTCAGAATCACTGAACTCTCCAGTGCCGACTCCGCGTCTCTGCGTTGTCTCCATCTCCTCGAGCCTTGCTCGGAGATCTCTCATTTGTCGCTCCATCTCTGGGTTTCCTACTGGCCTACCCCTTCTTCGAGCATCCCTGTCCTCTCGATTAGGCGATTTCCTTTCTCTTCTGGGTGGCATTATGTCTTCTCCTATTCCTCTTCTTTCTTTGCTACAGAAAGAAAAGATACTCCCGCTCTGATACCACTCTGGTACAAAGTCGCGACCCTCATGGTCCAACCCGCTCTCACCAGGACCTTCTTCGTCTCACGGACCCGAAGATATAGCTTTCTCCTCTACTCCTCTCGGGAGTTTCACTACCCACAGTAACACTCCTGCGATTTCCCCTTTCACTTCTCGAGATTTCGGGTCTCGCGATATCACGAGCCCTGTATGCACGTTCTCGTGCAACTCCAACTCCCGAACCCCGATAGTCAACAGTCAACGCTTTCCACTCATCGGGATTTTCCCTATCGGGATATCGCCACGCGCGATGTCAACAACTTGACTTTCCAAACCCCGAGTACCGAGATACCGGTTTCCCGATACAATGCCACCTGGACTTCACTCGCTCTCGGGGTCCCATGCTGCCATGTCACCTTCGGGATTTCGTGGATCGTGAATCCACGATGCAAGTGTTTCTTGGCGTCGAAAACCCCGAACGTCGAACCCCGATTCTCCGACTCCTCGGAATATTGTGCTGTGTGTCCCTGCTCTGATCAGCGGCTCCCGTTAATTCGGGAAATCGCAACTCGCGATTTCAACGTGCATACAACTCTTGTCTCGTCAAATTCCAAATGGCGATATGCGATGGCTCTTGCTTCCCTGCCTTGGAGATCTCCTCCGCTTCAAAACTCTTCCTGTTCGGATCTCTCCTAGGTTTGTTCCCACCGTAACGGAAAGGAGCTATCCCTCATGAGCTTGATTTTCTCTGACTCCCTCAGATATTTTACACCCGCTCCTTGTACTTGACCTCAACAACTCTCAAAGTGTTGAGTTTTCCAGACTCTGTGCAGCTACAGCAACAACAGTCTCTACCTTCCTTTGCTCAGACTTCCCACTGAGACTTCGGCCTTGGCCTGCACTTCACCTGCACGGCTCTAATAACCCAATTCAACTTCTGGACAAGCGAGAATGAGAGTTTAATTGTTTGGCCTCATCAACGCACTCTATGCGGATGAATTCGACTGCACTCGATGCAAGAATCTCCTGGCTCAAACAGAGAAACAATTGAAACTCATTCTCTTCTTTCTCAGACTTCAGTAAACCTATGAAATCACATGCACATCATATTCAAAAGAAAATGCATACAAAGGAAACAAACATTCATAAGCACATACACAGAGAAAACAACACCAGTCATGAAATTGAATCAAAAGCTCTTTCTATTAATCCAATCTGTACATGAGGGCTCTCCACAAGTTCTCTGCTCTGTTCTTCTTCTTGCTCTTGAATGAATGATTCTGAATGAATACAATAATACAAAGGAGGGTGCCTATATTCTGTTTTCCCTCTCGAAATCTGAAGCTATCAAATCTACAATAAATTCCTATCTAACAGCATTAAAACTATTAAATGCCTTCCTATCTATAAGACAAAACAAGTGCACTTCTTCAAATCAATACATTAATGTTTGGCGCAACCACATCAAGGTGTTTCAAAATTTTGGAGTTGGCGTTGTCCAGCTGTCCTTTCTGCTCCATGCACTGGCTCGCTTGATGAGTGAGTGATGCTCCTGCATCACCAGTGGATTCGCCAATTTCTATTTTGGAATAATTCCCCTGTGAACAGGTGAATATTCCGTTGGATTCTAGACCCTTAATACCAAGACAAAAAAACACAAATGGACACTGACATCTCTTTGAATTCAATTTAACTAATCATGAAGAGAGAGAGGGAGAAAGAGTGTGATACACCATGTTTCTTAGTTTGTCCCCATTGTTTCCAATTCGAGTTCGATATTCAAACTCCTTAGCACAAATTGAAACCTACAATGCAATGGACAACAAAGAGAAACAAATAACTCCTACTCTACGATATTAGATTAAACAAATCCATCTAGAAAAATAGACAATCACATGCAAGAATACACAAGCTTGAAGGGAACATGTCAAGTATATTGATGAGAACTTTTAAAGAGATACTTACAATCATGGATGGTGTTGCAGTAGCCTCTCCAAGTCCTCCTCGTCCAACCCCTTGTTCAAAATATCCACGATCAGAATCACAATGCTTTTGTTGATTATTTTCCTCCTTGTTCACCATAAGAATGCCTCCATTTATACGTTTTGGGAGGCCCAACCACCTTGGTTATATTTGGGATTAGTTGAGGATATGACTATCAATTGTGGTATCTCCCTTAGATGTAGCCTAAGGGTTAGATTCAAGCCAAACCAACTCGGATCATCCTTAGTTATCCTTAGAGAACAAGGGGATTTCTTCCCAATATTTTCTCAACCAATTGGCATTCTTTTACAATGAAAAACATAGCGCTACAACTCTCCCTTCTAGATAGATAAAGAGCGCTAGAGCTCCCTGTATATGAGTAGGGGAGCACTGATCTTCCAAAAATTGTCAAGATGACCAATTCTCATAGAAAAACACTTTTTTTCATCTATCAAATGATGTGTCTTCTTCTTCTAACGTGTTCTAGAGGATGTATCAAGTGTTTCCATTGTTTCATTCTCAATGCAACACACTTAGAATGAAAATGTGACATTTACGACACTTGTGACACTTGCGACAATGAGAACGTGACATTATCGAAGTGAGGAATTTTGATGTGTAATACTATTTGCAGTAGTCAACAAAGATATATATCAGCAAAAAAATGATTATTAGAGCTACTAAACAAGATGCTAAAGTCAAGTAAATGATGGCAAGAGATAAAATAGTAAGCACAAGTACAAATTGAGTATAAAGGCATAAAATTTAGCATCAATGTAAGGATGTTATAAACAAGTATTGCAGAGATTTATTTGCAACCTTATGGATGTAGAAAACAAGTTGTTATAGAAGAAAAATCAGCCACCAAAACTTGCCAAAATTCCACCCAAAAGATGCGCTAGGACTAGTTGATTATGTTGGAAAATTATTAGCAATTTTTTATAGTTGAAATCTGAGTTATAAGTAAGAAAAATAAATATTTGATCCATCCCTAATGGATGTATATTTTAATGATTTATATCTATAAGAATACCAATCCAATCAAGACACCTTAGGGTCCTTGACAAGCTCTTAAAATGTAGAAACGTTTCCCACTTGAACAAGATCAATATCTCACTAAATCACATTTACCAAGGAAAACAATTTATTCCTCCAATGAAAACTTCATATTAGTGCCTTTAAAATATGGGTGAATGGAGCCTTAGAAGTATGATTTATATCAATCATACTTTCCCACTTGAACAAGATCAATATCTCACTAAATCACATTTACCAAGGAACACAATTTATTCCTCCAATGAAAACTTCATATTAGTGCCTTTAAAATATGGGTGAATGGAGCCTTAGAAGTATGATTTATATCAATCATACTTTCCCACTTGAACAAGATCAATATCTCACTAAATCACATTTACCAAGGAAAACATTTTATTCCTCCAATGAAAACTTCATATTAGTGCCTTTAAAATATGGGTGAATGGAGCCTTAGAAGTATGATTTATATCAAAAAAATACCTAGGGGTGTAAATCCTCTTACTCCCTAGGGCATGCCAATCAAACTAGGCTAAATCTAGGAGGGTGTACAAACTCGTACTTCTTCTAGAAACCCTTCCCAAAAATGACTTATAAACTTAGAAAAAAAGGTGAATCTTAATTGAGGGTGTATACAACATACTCATAGGGTTTCAACCAACAATGACCAAGAACAAGAAATAAAGAACTAACAAATGCATATTTTCCTTACCAATTCCAAGAGAGAGAGAGAGATCAAACCCTAGTTCACCAAGAAAATTTCCATCCAAGAGAAAGAACATAATCCTTCAAGAGGGGTGCACTACTTTATCTCAAGCATTCACCAAGAATTATTTTCACACAAGAGAGATACCAAAAATTCCCAAGAGGGCACAAATGTCAGCCAATATGTCTTCTCACAATGGGAGAGCTATGATGAAAATGAAATAAAGATGATCTCTTTTTATACAAATCCTATAAAACATAGTTTGTCCACATTCAAAGGGTAAGCCACAATATAAAGGGATAAAAACCATTACTCTTTCCCCTTTTCGAAAATAACATTTTTTAATTCATAATTCACACATAAGATAAACCCTAGAGACATGACGTCACCCTCTCGGGGAAACTCTTTGGCACTTTTAGGTCAAGTTGTTGTGTTGGAAATGAGTGTGCTAGGCCTCCTAAGGCCACATTTATTTGAGGTAAGCCTCTCCTCCATGATCCAATGCCCCCCTCCCTCAAAACATGCCAACACCACCAAACCCTATCCCTAGGGTGATGTCAATCCCTTTAAAGGTGACGTTTTACCCTCCAAAGGAAAGTTGTTTGGCTTGTAGGGGCTAGGTGAGATCCTCCAAGGTGTCATATAGGACTCCAAATGCATATCATAATCATCCGATGTGTGGTCCCTACTACCCAACCTGTGGGTTTCAAGCCCCAAGGAATCCCAAGCTAGGCTTGTTCCTCCAAAACTTTCCACCAACTAGGTCCTACAAAGACAGTGAATATGACCTCCAAGGATATCAAGTCAAATGCATCATAATGAGTAAATAAAATAAATAAAAGAGCCATTTAAGCATGTACATCCAAAATAACACATCAAAATAAACAATTTCTCAATCATCCTATGCAATTTTCCAAGTTTAGGTACGAGAGGGTTGACAAAGCAGCCTATTGGGTGAATCATACTGCAAGTTTAGGAGTGTTTTCCAAGCAAACCTTTCTATAAGTCATGTGTATGAAGTGACATGGATGGGGGTAAGACTTTTGGGCATTGGGTACATGAAATATAAGGGGTTGTAGTGTCTCATTTATGGGTTCCTTTGTAGAGGGATTTCTGCACCTTCATTTTCAATGCAACTTTTTTCCAAGCCCATTTATTGCCTTTTATTTCTTTAAGATGTTTCTAGGTTGAAGCCAAGGTGGGGCTTCTACCTAATCATGAAAACAAATTTCCACCTTGAGTCTACCTTTTTCACATCATGCTTCCCCAAGTTGAAAACATGTGTGGGGCTTCTACCTAAGAATTAAAAACAGTTCCTGCACATGCTCCACCTTCGTTGGCATTTTGTAATAATTATTTTTCACGGGTCCCGTCAGTTTTTTATGAGAGAAATTTCCTTTTCCTCGGGATCCCTTAGAGAGAATATATAAGGTCAGTGATTGGATTTTATATTTTTCCATCTACAAGTCTATGGCCCTTCATCCCCTTCTTCCCATGAAATTATGGACAACCCCTTCTTGGGTTAGTACACCCGAAAATCCCAAAAGGTAAGGAGATGAGGGGATGAAACATGGAAAGTGACAAGTATGGTAAGGAATGGCATGATGAATCATCAAAATGACCCCCCAATAGAAAACCTATCCTCAAGGGTGACCCACTTACTAGGGCGCAATATCAACCACCAAAGTGACATAGGGAAAAGCGCATAAGGTCCAAGCAAATGTTACATAATCAAAAGAAGTTTAAAATGCAACAAATTTGAATGCCTCAATTTGAAATGACACTCACCATAATACATGTCTTGTACCCCATGGAGAAAGATCCAATGTCTTCCAGAATCCATTTTATGTGGTGGATACCGTCGTGATGAACCTAGAAATGTGGTGATGAGACGGATCTTTGTCTATGAAAGTGGATATTGTTGGTCAGGTTGTCTCTCGGTACTCCATGTATGCAACCTGAGGGCCTTTGTACATCATCTCCTTAGTTATCCCTAGGAGTTGGGGATAACATATGGCTCCTACTTGGGGACATGTACTCGTCTTAGAGTGCATGAGAACTGCAACATATCCCAGTGGACCTGTACCTACACTAAAACATAAAACCATAAAATACAGGGTGATTCTATCACCCTTCGTCCATATATATCAAAACCAAAATGACAACTAATCTATAAAAGAAAATTTTAGCATTTTTCAAAAAATTCTAAACTAAAAATGAAATAAATATTCAAGTAGAAAAAAGTGAAATATGAAATGTAGCTAAGCTACTATGAGCAATCAAGATGTAAATGCAGTGAATCAAATGACCTAGCTACTTACCTGGGCCTGGGTCCTAAAGAAGTCACTTTCCACCTTGGAAATAATTTTGAGGAGGGATCCATTTATCGATAATGGAATCCTCCTCCCTTATGTTGTGGATAAATAAAAATCATTTGGCACAGATATTTCCTCTATTTTGTAGGGCCCCAACCAAAGACTGTCAAATGTTTGATGCATTCCAGGTTTTTCTCTCGTCTTGTCCCACATTAAGACCTAGTCCCCCTTATTGAAATCTCTTTGCATTGCTCTACTATCAAAAGTACCTTTTACCTTCTTTTGTTTCTTTTCCATTTCATCAAAGGCCATTCTTTGAGTTTCATCTAATTCCATAAGTTGATCAATTCACCCCTACAATGCTTCTTTATTTGTGGAAAATTGTTGGGCTATTTGTAGTGTTGGAATATGGAGGTTTATAGGTAGGCGTGATTCTAACCCATAAACTAAATCAAAAGGGGTTTTCCTGTTAGATGTTTTAGTAGTTGTGCATTCTGACCACAAGGCATACTTAATCTTGTTTTCCCCAACAATTTTCTTTACAATATTCATGATTTTTTTGTTGTTGGATTCCACTAATCCATTTCCTTGAGGATAATAATTTCAGGAGCGTGAAAAAACAATCCCATACTTAAAATATAAATCATTGATTTCCATCGAGCTAAAATATTTGGTGTTATCTGTGGTTATTTTGGAAGGAACACTGAATCTAGTGATAATGTTTTCCTCAAGGAAATTCATCACAACCTCTTTTGTTGCTTTCTTTGTTGGGATAACTTCCACCCATATGGTGAAGTATTCAGTGGTGGTCAAAACCCATTGATAACCATTACTATAGTTTTCCTTGAACTTGCCATTGAAATCGATTCCCCATTGTTGAAAGGGTGCTTCTATGAGACTGGCTTAAGGGGAAGGGAATGGAGGAGTTTTTTGTCGAAAAAGAATTGACACGGTTGACAAAATCTGACCTACTGATGCGTGTCAGAGAAAATAGTGGGTTAATAATATCCTTCCCTTAAGATCTTATGGGAATTAGTGTGAGCTTCAAAATGGCCTCCACAATACCCTAAATGAAGTTCAAGGATTAACTTGTCATCTTCTTACTTATTCATACACCTGAGGATCACCCCATTAGGTTTCCTCCACCCAAGGCCATATTTTGTTAAGAAATACTTCATATATTTGAGCCTTAGGGATCTCCTCTTGTGATCTACCAAATGATTATGGAAAGTGAGGTTCTTCAAGTAATAAATGATATCTGAATACCACTCGTTATTCTCAAATTCACTTATGACAACATTGATTTGTTCCTTCTCTCCCATCTCGATGGCTTCATGATTTATTTCTGTCAACATCTTAACCAACCCTTGGCATTTGATTATCTTGGATGGTTTGATCTCCAAATTGTATTCGTGTATCTATGAAACCCATTTTCCCCTTGATCCAAGACAATTTTGTTGCGATAAAACATCTTTTACTGTGGGGCAAGGGACGAAAGCTTTGATCTTGTTGTATCCCAAATAAGTTTGAAAATGATTGAGAGAATTGACTAGAGAATAAACATGTTTTTTCGTAATTGTGTAATTCATCTCTGAGTCCTTAAGGTTCTTTCTCATGAAAGTAATTAGTTGTTCGTCCCCTTGATCATTTTTTGCAACAGAACTCCTACAATGGTGTCCTTTGAAGTGAAAGAGAATATGATGAAGTCCTTAGAAAAATTTGGACTGACTAGGACTGGTGTGATAGTTATTGCTTCCTTGATACATTATAAATATAACTTACCATCACTGTACCACTCAAAACGAGAATCCTTCTTTAATAATCTATTAAGGGGTTTAACAATTTCAAAAAAGTTCATAATGAACTTCCTTATGAAGTTAATTTGGCCAAAAAAGAATGGAAGGATTTATTGTCTTTAGGGAGAGGGATCTTTTTGATAGATTCAATCCTAGTAGGGTCTATTGACATTCTGTCTTTAGAAATAATATGACCCAGTAACTCGCATTTATCCACACCAAATATTTATTTCTTAGGGTTGAGAGAAATTCCATATTCTATGCACTTTTGGAAAATCATTCTTAAGTGATGGATGTGTTGATCCCTTTTCTTGGAGATAACGGTTAGATAATCTTGGTAAATCTAAAAATTTTCCCAATCAAATCCCTGAAAAAATAATCTATGGCATACTCGAAAGCAACCCCCACGTTGGTTAATCCAAAGGGAATTCTCAAATACTTATAAGTTCCCCAAGGGGTGGGGAAAACAATTTTCAATTGGTTATCCTCCTTTACCAACACCTAATTATATCCTGAGAAACCATTAAGCATGGACATCATCTTTTCTTTGATGACCCATTGTAGAAGGTACTTCATGTTTGGTAGAGGGTAGTTATCTTTAAGCGAAGCCTGGTTCAAATTTATGAAATCAATGCATATGATAATATCACCAGTCTTTTCCTGACAATCATTATATTAGATACCCAAGATGAGTACCTGATAGGCTCAATTATTCCTGCCTCAACCATTTTTTACAACTCCTTTTGTACTTGTGGGGAAAATTTCGAGTTCATTTTCCTAAGCTTCTGTCTGAAGGTTTTTGTTCCTTCCTTAAGGGGAATAGTATGTTGTATGACGTCCTCTTGGTAAGCCTTCATATCTTCATAAGACCAAGTGAAAACATCCTTAACTTCTCTTATGAGGGAAATCAACTTCTCCATTTCATCAGGCATTGTTCCCTTTCCAAACTTGACCATCTTTGGGGATTCCTCGGTGCCAACATTGAATTCAATGACCTCATCATCAATTTTCCTTGACGAATTCCCCTTATACATGTCATTTTGATAAAAAAAAGTATCTCCATGGGGATGACACCTTTAGGTAAGGGTCCTTCAGATAAACCAATGATTTCAATATTTTCCTTTTCCTCCAAAATGTTTATCTAGGCTTCTGAGAATTCACCTTCATTCTTGAGAAAATGTAGAATCTAGTTTTCATTATCAAAAACCTGCCAATGTTCCAAGTTGTCGGGTAGCAAATGTCTGAAATTTACTTCCACTTTATAGAGACTGATTTCCTTGAACAAATATAAGGTAGAAGAGGAAATGAAAAGTTTGTCTTCCAAATGATTCTCTTCCCTAGGGATGGCTTCGATCGAAAATTTATCAAACTTCTTCATGTCATCCCAGAAAAAATATTTATAATGTTTCAAGCTTGGGTTCTTAGCAATGGATTTCATGTTAACCTATGAGACGATCAAGTACGAGTATCCTCTTGCATGCAGGGACTTGATGTTCATATCAATGGAAATATTCATGCCCAAGATAAGGGCTTCATACTCGATGATGTTGTTTGTGTAGCTAAACTCAATCCTATACAAGAATAGAGTAGTCTCATTTTTTGGTGATCTCAAGACTATTCCTGTGCCTGAGCCTAAGCTTGAGTTCTCACCATCAAATTCTAAGCCCCAATATCGTTCCTTCTTTTCTTCATCAAGGAAAATGGATTTTTCCAAAATCAAAGTTTTGTCAATCCCCTCATCGAGAACCTGATGGGTTATGTTGACATGATTTACAAAATATTCCCTTTGGGTCTTGTCAGGGGAAACAATTTTCTCCTCAAATTTGATGACACAAATTTCCTTCTCTCTATGTGTCTCTGTTAGAACTTGTTGAATATGTTGAATTATTTTTCTTCATCCTACCTTGATGCTCGTTTCCTTTCAACCTGCAAAACCTCATTTTTTGAGGGAGGTATTTTTTTAGATGTTGGTACCTTTTTTTTACTGAACAAATTCATCATGTGACCAACATATTTTTTAGCAACATTCTCTCATTCCCTCTACAGGTATGTCCTTATATTGTGGGGAGGGCTTGGTATTAAAAGGTCACCAACTTTATTAATCTGAATGATTTCTTCAAGAAAGTCCTCCTATTGGCTGAGAGATGAAGTCATGTTTTCTTCTATCTCGTACGCCCTTTCTTGGGCTTCAAGTAAAGTTATAGGGATTCCCTTTCCAATTAGAACTCCACGGGGGTATTTCATGGTTGACATGTAAGACCTGAGGATGGTACTATGAGAAGGTTTGAAATCTTGAGGAAATCTCCTCGCGAGGGGATTGAACCTATTATTCAAACCCCTTATACTTTCTCCTAAATTTCTTTTGTAGTTATAGAGTTTATCATAAAGGGATTGGTAGTCTTTTATTTTTCCAAACCTTTTGGAAAAAAATTCTTGAAAAAGATATGAAATCGTGATTCTTCCTGGAAGAACACTATCATACCATTCCTTATCCCTTCTGATAGGAGTGTAAGAGAAGATTCTCATATAGACATATTCATGTTGTTCATAAGGTTCAAGAGCATGGAGGAAGGAATATAGGTGATATTCAGTTGTAATGAGATCATCTCCCGAAAACTTGGGGATCCATTACTTGAATCCCCTTGGGATTTTGTGAGGAGATCTAGGGATCTTTGTCATGTCTAAATGTTTGTATGCATCTTTAGCCCATGGGCTCCATGTAGCACTTGGTGAAATGGGTGTGGATGAGAGTGGAGGTGAAGAGGAAGTAGGTGAATATGGAGGGTTAAGAGAGGTAGATGGAAAATAATGGGAAGTTGGATATGATGGAGGACTAGATTGTTTGGGTGAACGCTTATGATGCATGCAAGTGTTTTTGGGGCTTGAGTAATGCCCCTTTTGGGTATGTCCCATAATGGATTCGCCAGATGAGCCTTAGGAAAATCTTATCAAGGGTGTAAGGGTAAATTAATTCAAGTGGATTCTCCAGGAAATCTAGGGGTAAATGCTTTGGGATAGCTTACCAAAGTGTCACCAGGGCACAAAAGAGGATTCAAAATCCTCCACAAAAATGATGCCAAAATGTTATCATGCAAACTGTAGGTTAGGAAAATCCTAAACCAATCCACACGATGGAGATAATTGTGGGATATTTTACCCACTATCACCTTAGATAAACTCTCCCCTCACTTTAGTGAAGGAATAATCCAACACAAGCGGGGAGTCTCGAGTGGCCCTAGGGGGAAATGAGACGAAAATTGATATTATGGAAGTGATTCCCCTATAGGTCAAGATACTAAGTGGAATATAGCCTGGAAATGATTCTCAGAAGTGGTTGATAGTTTCCAATAAATTTGATTACTTGCAGAAGATGATAGTACCTTCCCAAGACACAAGAAGAGCCAATTGTATGAACTATATGTTAGGTGGACAAGAAAGTTAATATTTATGTCCCTATTTGCAGTAGTCAAAAAATATATATATCAACGAACAAATTATTATTAGAGATTATAAACAAGATTCTAAATTCAAGTAAATGATGGCAAGAGATAAACTAGTAAGCACAAGTACAACTTGATTATAAAGGCATAGACTTTAGCATCAATGTAAGGTTGTTATAAAAAGTATTGCAGAGATATATTTGCATCCTTATGGATGTAGCAAACAATTTTTTATAGAAGAAAAATCATCCACCAAAACTTGCTAAGAATCCACCCAAAAGATGCATTAGGACTAGTAGATTATGCTGGAAAATTATTAGCAGTTTTTGATGGTTGAAATGTGAGTTATAAGTAAGAAAAATAAAAAATTGCTCCAACCCTAATGGATGTATATTTTAATGAGTTAAATCTCTAATAATACCAATCCAATCAAGATGCCTTAGGGGCCTTGACAAACTCTTAACATGTAGAAAATTTCCCCACTTGAACAAGATCAATATCTCACTAAATCATGTTTATCAAGGCAAACAATTTATTCCTCCAATGCAAACTTCAGATTAGTGCCTTTAAAATATGGGTGAATGGATTCTTATAAGTATGAGTTAGATCAAAAAAATCCCTAGGGGTGTAAATCCTCTTACTCCCTAGGGCATGCCAATCAAACTAGGCTAAATCTAGGAGGGTGTACACACTCGTACTTCTTTTAGCAACCTTTCCCAAAAATGACTTATAAACTTAGAAAATAAGATGAATATTAATGTAGGGTGTATACAACATAATCCTCCCAAGGTTTCAACCAACAATGACCAAGAACAAGCAAGAAAGAACTAACAAGTGCAGATTTGACTTACCAATTCCAAGAGAGAGAGAGATCAAAGCCTAGTTCACCAAGCAAATTACGATCCAAGAGAAAGAACATAAGCCTTCAAGAGGGGTGCACCACTTTATCTCAAGTATTCACCAAGAAGCATCTGCAAAAGAGAGAGATACCAAAAATTCCCAAGAGGGCACAAATTTCAGCCAATATGTCTTCTCACAATGGGAGAGCTATGATGAAAATGAAATAAAGATGATCTCTATTTATACAAATCCTCTAAAAAATAGTTTGTCCACATTCAAAGGGTAAACCACTGTTGTTTGTGGATCTTGATTATCTTCCTGATTTAGATGTTTATTTCAGATGTTCTTGGACCCCATTCCCTAACGGGGGGTGTGGGGGGGATTTCCACCCCACAACTGTTTCCAGGGGGGTCCAGGGAGGGGGGGGGAGACAATTTTTGTAGCCCCCCCTGGTGGGGGATTTGGGGGTTCTTCCCCCGAATCAAATTTTTTGGAAAAATTGACTTGTAAAATATTGTAATTTCATATTCAATCTATACCATTCATAATAAGGTCGCAGATCTGACGGTAGAATTTATTTTAAGAATTTTTTCCCTAGAAGGAAACCCTCTTTTATGAGGGAATTGTATTGCGGCTATGTATTATCGTGAATATTGTATTATGAGAGAGGATATTGTGAGAGAAAGAAGAGGGAGTTGCAATGGGTGTGTTGTAGATTGTATCACTTCATTTTGTTAGATAATAAAAAGAAAGGACCTGGCAATTTCTCTGGTGGACGTAGACCACACTGGGTGAACCACATATATTTGTGTCTCTATTGTATTGTGTATATTCTATGTTTTATTTTATTTCTCCATGATCCCGTTTTTCTAACAACTACAAGATAAGGGGACAACAACCCTTACTCTTTCTCCTTTGCCAAAATAACATTTTTTAATTCATAATTTTCACATAAGATTAACCATAGAGTCATGACGCCACCCTCTTTGGGAAACTCTTTGGCACTTTTAGGTCAATTCATTAGGTTTGAGATGAGTTCTCTAGTTCTCCAAAGGTCACATGTCTTTAAGGTAAGCCTCGCCTCCATGATCCAAGGGCTCCCTCCCTCAAAATGTTCCAACACCACCAAACCCTAGCCCTAGGGTGACGTCAAGCCCTTTAAAGGTGACATTTTAGTCTCTAAAGGAAATTCATTTGGATTGTAGGAGCTAGGTTATATCCTCCAAGGTGTCATCTAGGCTTCCAAATGCATATCATCATCATCCAGTGTGTGGGCCCTACTATCCAACCTGTGGGATTCAATCCCCAAGGAAGCCCAAGCTAGGCTTGTTCCTCCAAAACTTTACACCAACTAGGTCTTGCAAAGACAATGAATATTCCCTCTGAGAATTGTACCTCAAGTTTGGGAATGTTTCCCAAGAGGACCTTTCTATAATTCATGTGGATGAGGTGACATGGATGGGGGTAAGAATTTTGGGCATGGGGTTCATGACATACAAGGGGATGTAATGTCTCATTTATGGGTGCCTTTGTAGAAGGTGCGTTGCACCTTCTTTTTCAATGCAAAATTTTTCCAAGCTGATTTATTTCATTTTATTCTTTTAAGATGTTTCCAGGATTAATACAAGGTGGGGCTTCTACATAAGCATGAAAAATAGTTCCCACATGCTCCACCTTGGTTTCCATTTTGTATTAATTATTTTTCATGGGTCCCATCAGTTTTTTATGAGAGACATTTCCTTGTCCTCGAGATCCCTTGGCGAGCATATATAATATCAATGATTAAATTTTATCTTTTGTTAGCTACAAGCCTCTGGGCCTTCATCCCCTTCTTCCCATGAAATGAGGGACAACCCCTTTTTGGGTCAGTACACCCAAAAATACCAAAATGTAAGGAGATGAGGGGATGAAACATGGAAAGTGAAAAATATGGTTGGGAATGGCATGATGACTCGTCAAGAAGACCTACTAGTAGAAAAATTATCCCCAAGGCTGACCCACTTACCAGGGCGCAATGTCAACCACCAAAGTGAAACAGGGAAAAGATCATAATGTCCAAATACATGTTACATAATCAAAATCAGTTTAAAATGCAACAAACTAAAATGCCTCAAATATTGAAATGACACCCACCATAATACCTGGCTTGTACCTCATGGAGAAAGACCCAATGTCTTTCAGAAGCCAACAGATGTGGTGGATATCGTTGTGATGAACCTGAAAATGTGGTGATGAGGTGGGTCTATGTCCCTGCAAGTGGACACTGTTTGTCAGGTTGTATCTTGGTACTCCATGTATCCAACCTGAGGGCCTCTATACATCATCTCCTTAGTTATCCATAGGAGTTGGGGATAACAAGACTCATTATGGTTAGGGTTATCTTCAACTAAAGGAAATAGTGATGAAGGTTCACATGAGTAAGAAATAATGGGATAATTAATGAGGGGCGAGATTTATGGATTGTGCAAGTTGTGATGGGTAAAAGTAAAAATATTTAAAGTAGAATTAGGGCTCTGGGATGGGGCGCAATGCTAAAGCTCATTGCTCTTTTTTTTGGAAATAAGATCATTGGATATAAGAATATGCGAGAAAAATGGGTTGCCAAGGGAGACATGCAAGGAAAGGATATGACCTGAAGCAATATTTTCATAAATAGAAATAGATTTTTGGATTGGGAGGCGGTGATTGGAACAAATATCAGTGTTTAAATCGAGCGAGGAACCATGAAGAGGTATGGGAAACGAGTGAGGATCCAGTGAAGGAGAGGTCATGATTTAGAGTGAGGTTAATAGGTTTTTGAATGGAACCACACATTGTAGATGAGGCATAGGTTATCCATTGGATGTTACAAGACATGCTTGAGAAAATATTTTTGTGTGAGGAGGTTGGAGAAGTGTGGGATGAGAGGGAGAAGCCCTAGGGAGGCGGGGTGAAGAAGAAGCATGATTAATGTGATCAATAGAAGTGAAATCCTATTTTCCCCTATCTATATTCTTATTTGAATAAAAAACCCACATATTACAAACCATGAGCCACGACAACATATTCTAAGATTTTTCACCTCCTTTGTTCATCCTTTGATCTGTAACTATAAATAGACTTTGGAATTGAAATCATCCAAACCACTCTAACTTTTGACAATGTTGAATAATCAATTGATCCAACCATTACCCTTTGGAATCCATTAATTAATAACTATTGATAAATAAATTACCTTTATTACAAAATCAAAATAATGCATTAATGTGTGGAGGCCAAACCTCAATTCATAGAGCTTCAATAATGAATGAGTGAAAGCCTTAAAAATTCCATAAATGGTCTACATCTTGTTCGTTCATTATTTTCCTTGACTATTTCTTATTTCAAAATTCATTTGATCTTTCAAAGAATAAATTGTTTCATTTTTATTTCCCAAGTTCCATTCCTTTGAACCTTTATATCAATATCCCTTCATTCTTTATTACTATGAGCTTTCCCAAACAAAGCTTATGACCTTTTATTAAATCAATTCATGAAGTCACTATAGTGGATCCTACATTAAATTCAAATACTTTATAGACTACTAAAGCAAAGTTGGTGGGCCTCACCTAAACGAACTTCGAATGTTTTGGAAGAAAATTCAATTTCTTTCCCTTCCAAATTTCATTCCCTCAATTCTGACATGAAATCCCTTTGCTTTTACACATTCTGCTTCACTTTATCCTCATCATTTTTCTCTTTCTCAATCCAAATTTTGAATTGAAGTACTAGATTAGTGATATATTTGTATAGGTTGAAATTTGAAGTAGACACTCCATTCTCCTTATCCCCATCAAAGTATAAATCTATATGTCCAACTAGGTTGAATTCCTCCACGTTAGATTATTTGAGCCCAAAGTCCTGAGTTCCCTTCAAGTACCTTAAAACTCTTTTTGTAGCACACCAATGTCCTTCACAATTTTTTCCATGAACCTATAAAGGATCCCAACTACAAATGAAATATCTGGTCTGCCCATGGTAAGGTAAATAAGACTCCCCAAAAGTTGTCTATATTTAATTGCATCCTCAAATTGATTCCCTTATTTTGATGTTAGCTTCAATTTTGGAGAGATAGAATCCATACAAACTTCAATGTCCATCATAAGTTTTTCACAAATCATCAGAGAACTACCATGAAACAACACAACTATTCAAACATAAGAATTTTAACCTCTTATTGGTGGGAAGGGCGTATGTATTTAATATATGGGCTAAAAAACTTTTCTTTCCTAAATGTTAGTCAAGATCTAGGCTTTGCAATCTCATGTTCCTAAAAGGGTCAATTGTATGAAGTTTAATTTTAGATTAAAATTGTGTTGCTCCATGTTAATCTTAGAGTTGTTTTTGCAGGTATGATATCGAACCATCACAAGATGAGGAGGACCCGAACAAGAGTATTTCATTTTTGGAAACAAAGGTATTATGATCACAAATATAAGATAAGGGGATAAAGATGACCTCAAGATTTCTAAATTCACCTCACTTTCTATGGTATTTGTTACACAAAGGCTACTATGCAATGTTGACAGATAACAAAATGAATTTCCATGAGAAATTTTTATGATCAACCTAATCCAAAATATGGTATGACATAAACTTGTTTGAATTCTAAACATCTATGTAAGGGTCATTGGAATTATCTAGGCTTTGAATTCTTGCAAACATGATTTCTTGTAGAAAGATTTATGCCCAATCTTTTCTTCTCCTAATGTGGGGTTTGAAAAAAAACATTATTGTTATTTTGTGTGTTTATTTTGACGTAGTCTAAATGTTCTACGTTTTTTAATTTTTCTAGCAACTATCACCAGAATCTAGAAACACAATTATTGGCAAAATCACAATTTTACATTGTTCAGATTGAGTTTTTGAATGCATAAATCGATTCAACATTCTCAAAAACCATAGGGCACCCAGAATATGTAATCTCAACCACAAGAATATGCAATTCCAACTATCCTTCTAAATTTCTGGCCGAATTTTGGGCAAACTCATTGGAAAAATATGTTGGAAAAGGGTAAAACTGTAGAATGTTTAGACTACATCGTTTATTTTTTATGCCCTTATTTTTTATCTACACAAATAAACAAACAAAAATAAGGAAATAGAATTACAGAATGAGGAATGGATTTTTAGGTTCTATATTTTTACATTTGATGTATTGCAAAATATTAAAATAATGAAGAATATATTACATTTCAACAATCACCTTCCATTACTTGATAACATGCAAAATATAAGAATTAAACAAGTTGTCCTGGTATTAGAACCCTTTCACAATATTGTTCCTAATAAGAAATGCATTTGTTCCATCCCAAAGTAGCATCATTCCCCTGTCATATCCACATGTATTCTAAGAGAATTGTTTCTTAGTCACAATATAGAGGCATATATATTTCAAATTGGATATCAATTTCCAAGCAATGCCCAGAGAAAAGAGAGTAGGACGTTTACTACTAGATTTCAAGAATTAATTTAGTATGAGTCAAAATTTCCTTATAAGCCATTTAAGCAAAAAATTTAGATGAGGGTCCCTATTGAGCATCAAATTTCAAGCTTGTAATTTCATGCCTACAAGCATTCTTGGTGTTTAATAATGTTTTATTAAACACTTATTTATTTAGATTTTTTTTCTTAATTCAATTTTTTTTTGACATTACCTTCCTCAGATTCCCGAAGATTCTATAATGATTTTATCATATGCAAGCCTTAGGATGGCCATGAAATTATCCTCTGAAAACAACCTACTATACCATTTATCCCTACATAATGCATCTCATCTCTCTTTCTTTCTAGATTGTACACGTATGATATGTGTATGTTTTCATGTTTACTTTCTCAAGGATTTAGGTGTTTTTTAATAGAATTAGTTCCAGTTAAGATTTTTATCCTTTGTTTTAATTGTTCAAGTGCTAGGTGATGACAAGTTGTAGCAATATCAACAAAATGATATCCAAGTCCATTTGTTCAAATGAAGACAACAAAAGTAGTTGATGATTATCTATATGGTTAACATGATCATGAACATGAACAAAAGGATAATCACCACCATAGTTATTAGAAATAGAGTGGTAGGGTATGTTATCATGCTAAAATGGGCTAGAAATAGGAACTACTTAAGAAATAATGTTTTCGAAAATCGTTGTATCTTTATTTTTCCCTCAAAAAATAGTTTCTAGAAAAATGGTCCATTTATAATGAATCTCAAGAAACCATTTTCTATAGTTTTGGAGGCCATTTCTTATATTTTACTAAATAGAGGAGTCACGAATTTGGATGAAAAAATGTTTGGAAACCATGTGCACCTGAAAAAAATTATTCATATTTGCGGTGACCTATTATTCGATGGCTTCTACACTTTGAAAGCTTAACCAATAAACGATACAATACATATTATGTAAAGCACTATGCCCTTTGTGATTTTAAACATATTCACAATGGTATTATATTCTACACATGGATGGCTTAATTCAATGATTTCTACTAATAAGTTTGATATAGTATATATCAATTAGGGTTCTACCTCTACCTTAGTTGGTAATCTGGGCCTCCTTAGTCCTTAGACTCTAAGAGGTTGTGAGTTCAAACCCACCAGTAGTTATAGCAGGGACTTTGTGTGTCCTTGAGTGTCATATGGTCTAAATTTAGTCTAGTTTTGGTGGGTATTGGGTTGCGTTAAAGGTACAAAAGTAACCCCCCCCTAGTTTCAGTCAATGGGTCAATTATCATCGTCCAGGGGTCTAGTACAAAGAAATTATGTACTTTTATCCCTTGTAGGGAAACAAAAAATAAATAAATAAACAAGATAAAGTTGTGGAGAAACTAACTCCCTACCTATGTTGGCATGGAAAGTAGTAGAGAAGTCAATTTATCCACTAAAATTTGTATACAAAGTAACTCTAAAATGTGAAGTAGGGAGGTTGTATCAATTAATTTAGAATATGGTTTATGTTCTTGGAGCAATGTGTGCACTTGAACATAAACATTKCTTTGGAAGGATCTATATATAGGTCAAACCTAGACAATATGTTGTGTGAGTAGAAGATGGATTCATACTCTATGGGACACAAAAAAGGGTAAAATTCTATTACACATTGTTGGAATAAGATTTTAGTTAAGAGAAGGGAGAAAATGGCAGATGATGGAGGCAGTGAACGGGTGATGGCAGGGTTTGCTGCTGGAGGTTAGGGCCTCCTCTTCCATGACACTAGTTTGGACGGATGAGGGTGTGGTTCACTCTTATTTTTCAGGGTTGGGGCTGGTATCTCGGTTCATTTTGGCAGGTTTTGGGTACCCAGGGTTTCTGCGGGTTTCTTTCCTTTTTCTACCTTTCGTCAATCTGTTATGGCGACGGCTAGGGATGCGAGACCTGTGTCGATCTTGGGTCTTGTGGTGGGAAGTCCTGGGGATGTGGACACAAAATACCCTGGCAGAAACCCATTGGGGATCAAGGCAGTGAACCCTGAGGTTTTAGTAAACAATCTGACATCTGGCATAGAATTGGGGACTCACACCTCAATTTCTTTATCGTTTACGAGTGGTTTGGATTATGAGATGTCGATGGCTACTTTTTTGGGGTCCACTCCTAGGATGGATCCCCTTCTGGGTCTGTCACAGGGAGACTTTTCTTGTATCAGTTCCGAGCCTGGGGATATTTTTGCTGACGACTATTGGGGCACACAACAAAAATCTTTTCCAGAGACCATTTCTTGTGCACGATTCTCTCCGTTGGAGATTATTACTGATATTGGTGCTTTCTCGGAGCCTGAAGTGAATGTCAACGATTTATTTGGGGGGGATTATTCTCCTCTAAGGGTTTCAGGCCCTTCTTTTTCTCCTCCCTATCTGGGTTCCAAAGGCACTGTTCGAGGGGGGGGTCGCGGTCACATTTGACTGGAAGAAGTAGGGGTTACTAATGTCGATGCTTGTAACCTCCACAACCCGCAGGTCGAAAGGTCCACGTCAACACAGGATCTTTCTTTTACCACTGGCCCAAAGAACTCTAAAACGGCTCTTCTATTTCCCTATCGGGAAATCTGCAGCCACAGTAAACTCTCACGGGATCCCCTCTTTGCACTTGGGAGATCGGACTTCGCAACTTCGCAAGTCTGGTGGTCAAGCATTGGTCTCTCGAATCCCCGAAACCCAAAACAGTCAACGTTGACCTTACATTTTCCTTTTCAGGATTTTCCCTATTGCGATTTCGGCGGTCGCGGTGTCGAGTAACTTTTCTCTTCGACTCCTGAATCCCGATTTGTTGAAACTCCGACGCGCTCACACGGTTGACCTTTCAACACCACTTCACTTCATCGGGACTTTGGACTTTGCAATATCGCAAATCCTAATGCAAAGTTTCTGGGACTTCACTCTCCACGAAACTCTGAAACAGTCAACGGAGTTTGACTCTGTGCCAATAGTACGCCACCTGTCCACTCGTTGACTGCTCCGTGGCCCACACAAATCCTCTTAACTTTCAGAACTTCACGGTTCGTGATTTCGCGATTCCCGTTGTAAAGTTTACGAGACTTCCACCCACGAAAACCCGATACAAGTATCTGCGCGTAAATCCAATGGCCCTTGTGGCTTGGATATATGGACCTACTCCTACTGAGCTTAGAACCCTTCGACGCTTTCTTCATAACTCCCCTGCTTCTCTGTGAGATCTAACGGCCCACGGGACTTCGCAGATTCTCCACCAAGAATTCCGACCGTCCGCCTCTTCCTCTGAGAATCTCTGCATAGCTAACCAAGGTGTTTCTCTCCGCGGAGCTCATCCTCCTACGGTCCCTTGTCACTATGCCTTCCTTCAACTCCCCCGAAGATTCAAATCCTTTTGAGCTTCTATGGCTCTGCTTTCTTTTAGAAGAACCCTTGCACGCACTCCTTGCGGTAGACTTTCAAACACTTTTAGGTGCTTGAATCCCTTCAATCCTGTGCACTCCTGCAACAACAGTCCCTAAATTCTTTGCTTAGGCTCGCAATCTTGAGACTTCGCTCGGCCTGTGCACTCCTTGCATGGCTCCTGTGCCTAACTTCACTTCTATGGAAATGAGAAAAAAAGCTATCTCTTCTGAGCTCCCAGAGACAAACCTCTGAATACCTTGTCGACGCACTCCTTGCAGACAATTCAAGTGCACTCCTTGCAGGAACTCTTGCTCAGATAGAGAAACAACTGAAATTCATTCCATTACCCTTTCCTCTCAGATTTCAAACATTCAACAAGAAATCATTCATACACAACATAAAATCAATTGCATGATAGAAAGAGTAAAACATTTATGAGCATAACATTCAAAGATGCATACACAGAGAATATATGAACACCATGAGTCTGAATCACAACTTCCTTTGTATTAATTCATAACTTCTATACATGGAGTCTGCTACACAGCTCTTTGCTTCTCTTCTATTCTCTTCTCAATGATAATGCTTATGCTACAATACACAATGAGGGTGTCTATATCCCATTTCCCTCTTGTGCTCTAAAACTATCTAATCTAGAATTGAATTCTATCTACTTGCATTAACTACTATAAATGCCTTCTACCTACTAAAGGACGAGAGAAAAACACTCAAGGTCTGTTTACATTTTACAAGTGCACTTCTTCTTAATGACTTCATTTAAGATTGTGCATCAACTTCAAGGTAATTTCAAAATCTGTGCCGGCACTTGTCCAGCTGCCTTTTGCTTCCGCACTGGCTCGCTTGAGATGCTCCTGCATCATACTCCCTGGCTTGAAAATTTTCATGGGCTCCTGTCCACGAGCTCATGCACTGTGTGTCCATGCTTCTAGATCTCCACTTTGTTCTCCCAACTGGCATCTTCAACTGGATGGCCTCTCCACTTGACCAAATACTCAAAGTATTCTTTCCGCCTGGTCTTCTTGCTTACTCTTTTATCCAGTATGCGCTCCATCTGCAGCTTATCTGCAACTAGCATATTCTTTGTCCACTGGATCACTGGCTACTCATCTCCTGTCCCTGCTTCCTCAGCTTTATATGGATAAAAATCCAAGATATTGAATATCGGAGAAATTCCGATC
The DNA here is from genome assembly GCA_009831015.1 of Picea engelmannii. NCBI lineage: Eukaryota > Viridiplantae > Streptophyta > Pinopsida > Pinales > Pinaceae > Picea > Picea engelmannii. The sequence continues at coordinate 226,387 of ML796847.1, forward strand.
CCATTGGGTAATTCAATCTCGTAAGCATTCGCCCCAAATTTCTTTAAGACCTTACATGGCCCGATTTTTTTCATCTTCAATTTATTATATGTTCCTCTCGGGAACCTTTCCTTCCTCAAATGTGCCAGAATCAAATCACCAACCTCAAACTGAAGTTGTCTTCTGTGTTGATCTGCTCTACGCTTATACTCTTGGCTTGAATTTTGCAATCGCTCCTTCACTTGGCTGTGAAGTTCCTTCATCGCCTCTGCGAAATCTTCTGCACTAGTGCTCCTAGTCACAATCTGTTCTGAATCCCTCAATTCAGAAATTCCTCTTGGCTGCATGCCATAGACAACCTGAAATGGACTCTACCCTGTGCTCCTATTAACTGAGTCATTGTAAGCAAACTCTGTTTGTGGTAATATGTGGTCCCATTGGCTGTGGTGTTCTGTCACCAAGATTCTCAGCAAGTCTCCCAGACTTCTGTTCACTACTTCTATCTGTCCATCCGTCTGAGGATGATAAGTTGAACTAAACGACAAGTTAGTTCCCAGCTTCTTCCATAAGCTCCTCCAAAAGTGCCCTATGAACTTTGTATCTCGATCCGAAACTATACTTCTTGGTAAGCCGTGAAGTTGAATGACTTCTTTGAAAAACAGATTCACAATGTGAGTTGCGTCACTGGTTTTCTGAGATGGAATGAAGTGTGCCATCTTGGGAAACCTATCCACCACCACAAAGATTGAATCAAAACCTCTTTGCGTTCTTGGCAACACCAATATGAAATCCATGCTAATTGCATCCCACGACCTTTCTGATATGGGCAATGGTTGATAAAATCCTGCATTCTGTCTTCTTCCCTTCGAATGCTGGAAAATTTTGCATCTGTCCACGAATCTTTTGACATCTGCTCACATTCCTGGCCAAAAATATGACTCATTCATCTTTGCAAACGTCTTGTCGTGACCAAAGTGCCCTGCTAATCCTCCACTGTGTTTCTCATTCAGCAGATTCTCCCTCATGGAGCATTTCAGAATACACAGTTGATTACCTTTAAACAATAATCCATCCTAGATCATGTATTCTACCCACTGGTTTCTGTTCCTGAGAATTGGATTTTGAGCTGCTTCATATGCCTCCTTAAAATCCTGATCATCTCTATACATGTCCCTGAGATCATCAAAACCCAACGTTTTGACTCGGAACTCCTGCAACAACAAACATTTCCTGCTTAAAGCATCAACAACTTTGTTAGCAGTACCAGAAATACTTTTAATCACAAAAGTGAAATTTTTCATATATTCCACCCATTTAACATGTCTCTAATTCAACTTTTCCTGTTGAGTCACAAACTGCAGTGCATGATTGTCACTGTATAAGACAAATTCTTTCGGGATCAAGTAATGCCTCCATTTCTTCAATGCCTGTATAATAGCATAAAACTCCTTATCATAAGTGGAGTATTTCACTTTCGCTTCATTCATCTTCTCGCTGAAGTATGCTATTGGCCTGTCTTCCTGACTCAAGACTGCCCCTATTGCAAATCCACTTGCATCGCATTTCACTTGAAATGTCTTCTGGAAATCCGGCAACACCAAAACTGGTTGTTCCGTAATCTTCCTCTTCAACAGATTAAAAATCTTCTCAGCCTCTTCTATCCAACGAAAAGACTTGTGTCTTTTCTTCACTATATCCATCATTGCTGCACTAATCCCACTGAAATTCCTGATGAACTTTCGGTAGAAACTAGCCAATCCGTGAAAACTTCTCACCTCAAAGATATTCTTCGGTGATGGCCAATTCTTGATTACCTCCACCTTATCTGGATCCATCCTCAACTCATCTACAAAAATAATAAATCCCAAGTAAATGAGCTCTGTCTTCATGAATGAGGAGTTCTTCATATTTATCAACAGCTTCTCCTGATGTAGTCTCTGCATCACTGTAGCCAAATGCTTTAGATGCTCTGCCACTGTTTTACTGTAAACCAGTATGTCATCCAAATATACGATAACAAATTTTCCGATGAAATCCCTTAGGACTTCGTTCATCAACCTCATGAAGGTACTCGATGCATTTGTTAAGACAAACGGCATAACAAGTCATTCATACAACCCTTTGTTTGTTTTGAATGCTATCTTCCATTCATCACCTTCTCTCATGCAGATTTGATGATAACCGCTTTTCAAATCAATCTTTGAAAAATACTTTGCTCCACTCAAGCAATCCATCAGATCATCCATCCTTGGCAATCGAAATCTATACCTAATGGTTATCTTGTTAATCGCCCTCGAGTCAGTACACATCCTCCAGCCTCCGTCTTTCTTCGGACTGAGTACTGTTGGAACAGCACATGGACTCAAGATTTCCCTGACCAAACCTTTGTCCAACAAATCCTGGACTTGCCTCTTAACCTCTTCATTCTCTTGCGGCGTCAATCTGTATGCGGCATTGTTTGGTAAAATGGCTCCTGGTATGAGATCAATATGATGACTCACACTTCTAATCGGTGGCAACGAACGAGTTAATTCATCCACTACTATGTCAGTGAACTCTCCCAGTACTTCCTGAACTTCTTCTGGTAAATCATCCACCCTTGTGCTGGTCAAAAAAATCTTTGGTTTCCTGACCACTATAAATTGTGGATCCTCCTTATTCTTAACCTCTGTAAGAAGTTCCTTCCCACTCATGAGAAGTACTGTGTTGCTTACTTCAGGTTTCACCTCCTTATCCTTGATTGGAAGCAACATGTGCGTCCTCCCATTCTTCTCTAGGGTGTATGTGTTCATTCTCCCATCATGAATCACATTCCTGTCATATTGCCATGGTCTACCCAACAATAGATGACAAACATCCATAGGAATGACATCACATAATATCTTATCATTGTATCCTCCTATCTTGAACTCAACTAAACAYTGTTTAGTGACAGTTACCTAATGTCCTTTTTGTAGCCATGAAATTCTGTATGGGCTTGGATGATCAATCGTCTCTAGCTCCGGCTTTTCTAMCATCTCTTTAGAAACGAGATTATCCGTGATACCAATGTCTACAATGACCTTGCATACCCTGTCCTTAGTCTTRCAAGTAGTCCRGAAAAGTATGGTTCTTTGGACTGAACTCTCCACCTCCTTCTCTGGTGTCAAAAGAGATTTTCACATCATCAGTGATCTTCCGCCTTCAACGTCTTCTGCCTCAACATCCTGCCTCTGTGCTTCGGCGATGTGAGCTTCTCCACTCTCCTTCTTTTTATCTAGACACTCATAAGACTTGTGCCCATTCTTTCCACATGTGAAGCATGTTATTACTCCACCTCTTCCTCTTCCTCTACCTCTAGTATGAGGAAAAGTATTGTTATCATCATAATCTCCTCGCTTCTCAGTATGTTGTCCTCTCTATTCAGCATATTTCCCTCACTGTGAACTTCCGCCTCTCTCAATTCGAGTCTGAGGTTTCTTCCAGTCCTCCTTGGGCTTCTGATATTTATCTTGGGAAACCAATTTGCCTCTGAGATGACTTCTGCCTCGGCCTCTCTAACTCTGCTTTCGGCTCAACTTCTCTTCCGCTTTTAGAGCCATCTGATAAGCATATTCCACCGTTCAGATGGTCACCATGCTCATCTCATCCTGGATATCATATCTCAGGCCATTCATGTATCTGGAAACTTTCTCATCATCACTCTCCCGATGACCTGCCCTGATGTTCAGCCTGTAGAATTCCTTAGTGTATTCTTTCACTGTCATCATCTTCTGCCTCAGGTTCTGCATCCTCCTGAACAAAGTAATTTGATAATCTCTGGGGATGAATTTCGCCTTCATCTTCATGATCATTATGTCCCAGCTTTTAATCTTCTGCTTTCCTTTGCAGCATCTGTCAGCTTGTAGTTCATCCCACCACAAGGATGCATGTCCCTTCAATCTTGTGACAGCATGCTTGACCTTCTTGTCCTCTTCGACATCCTCATTGTCAAAGTATGTGTCTAGAGCTCTAATCCAGTCTAGAAGTTCCTCTGCATCCAGATTTCCCTCATAAACTGGAATGTCCATCTTCGCTCTTGCACCCATTCTTGCAATAGCTCTGATCAAACGTTCATTTGCTGCATCTTCAGCTGCAACTTCTTCTTCACGTTCAACCTCAATCTCACTTTCGAAATCACTAAGATCCCCAGCACTGACCGTACGTATTTGTGCTGTCTCCATGTCTTCGAGTCTAGCTTGTAAGTCACACATCTCTCTCTCCATGGTTGGATCCATCATCTGCCATCCTCTTCTTCTCGGCATTTCCCTCTCCTCTGGTGGATCGGGTGTTTGCCTATCCCTTCTCCTTGGTGGCATGGTGAAATCTCTTTTCTTCTCTACTACAAAAAGAAAAGAACCTTTATGTGCTCTGATACCACACTTAATGTCGACGCCCATAACCTCCACAACCTGTAGGTCGAAAGGTCCATGTCAACATAGGATCTTTCTTTTACCACTGGCCCGAAGAACTCTAAAACGGCTCTTCTATTTCCCTATTGGGAAATATGCACCCATAGTAAACTCTCACGGGATCCCCTCTTTGCACTTGGGAGATCGGACTTCGCAACTTCGCAAGTCTGGCGGTCAAGCGTTGGTCTCTCGAATCCCTGAAACCCGAAACAGTCAATGCTGACCTTACCTTTTCCTTTTCGGGATTTTCCCTATCGCGATTTCGGAAATCGCAGTGCCGAGTAACTTGTCTCTTCGACTCCTGAATCCTGATTTTCCAAAACTCCGATGCGCTCGCACGGTTGACCTTTCAACGCCACTTCACTTCATCGGGACTTTGGACTTCGCAATATCGCAAATCCTAATGCAAAGTTTATGGGACTTCACTCTCCCTGAAACTCCGAAACGGTCAATGGAGTTTGAATTCATGCCAATAGCACACCACCTGTCCACTCGCTAACTCCTCTGTGGCCCACAAAAATCCTCTTAACTTTCAGAACTTCGCGGTTCGTGATTTCTCGATTCCCGTTGTAAAGTTTACGGGACTTCCACCCATGAAAACCCAATACAAGTATCCGTGCATAAATCCAACGGCCCTTGTGGCTTGGATCTACGGACCTACTCCTCCTGAGCTTAGAACCCTTCGACTCTTTTTTCATAACTCCCCTGCTTCTCTGTGAGATCTAACGGCCCACAAGACTTCGCGGATTCTCCACCAAGAATTCTGACAGTCCGTCTCTTCCTCTGAGAATCTCTGCACAGCTAACCAAGGTGTTTCTCTCCGTGGAACTCATCCTCCTGCGGTCCCTTGTCACTATGCCTTCCTTCAACTCCCCCGAAGATTCAAATCCTTTTGAGCTTCTACGGCTCTGCTTTCTTTTAGAAGAACCCTTGCATGCACTCCTTGCGGCAGACTTTCAAACACTTTCATGTTCTTGAATTCCTTCGATCCTGTGCACTCCTGCAGCAACAGTCTTTAAATTCTTTGCTCAGGCTCACAATCCTGAAACTTTGCTTAGCCTGCGCACTCCTTGCATGGCTCCTGTGCCTAACTGCACTTCTGTGGAAATGAGAACAAAAGCTATCTCTTCTGAGCTCCCAGAGACAAACCTTTGAATACCTTGTCGACGCACTCCTTGCAGACAATTCAACTGCACTCCTTGCAGGAACTCTTGCTCAGATAGAGAAACAATTGAAACTCATTCCATTACCCTTTCCTCTCAGATTTCAAACATTCAACAAGAAATCATTCATACACAACATAAAAGCAATTGCATGATAGAAAGAGTAAAACATTTATGAGCATAACATTCAAAGATGCATACATAGAGAATATATGAACACCATGAGTCTGAATCACAACTTTCTTTGTATTAATTTAGAATTTCTGTACATGGAGTCTACTACACAGCTCTCTACTTCTCTTCTATGCTCTTCTCAATGATAATGCTTATGCTACAATACACAGTGAGGGTGTCTATATCTCGTTTCCCTCTTGTGCTCTAAAACTGTCTAATCTAGAATTGAATTCTATTTACTTGCATTAACTACTATAAAAGCCTTCTACCTACTAAAGGACGAGAGCAAATCACTCAAGGTCCGTTTACATTTTACAAGTGTGCTTCTTCTTAATGACTTCATTTAAGATTGCGCATAAACTTCAAGGTAATTTCAAAATCTGCGTTGGCACTTGTCCAGCTTCCTTTTGCTTCCGCACTGGCTCGCTTGAGATGCTCCTGCATCAGCTACTAAGTGCCCGAAGAACCGTGGCTCCCAGTGTGCCAGGGATAGAACCAACTTGGAGTGACTGGTCTTTGGAGAAGATATTGACATGGATTGGGTGGTTGAGTTCTCAGAGATAGTAGTGGTGGGTCGGGCGTGTGGGAAACGGCTGGGAACTACTTTCTTGTGCTCTTGGATGGAAACAAATTGGAGATCTAACCTCTCTGTCTTCCCCAGTATTTAACTGCTAGTAAAGGGATGGTTTTCTTTCATCTTTACAGCCACTACCGATGTTAGTTGGGTTCTTTCCAAAACTTGGAGTATGTTCGGTACTCCCATTGTTCTTAAGTGTTGGACTCCAAGTTTTGACACGAAGAGGGAGAAGATGGATGTGGTCCATGTTTGGGTTCGGCTCTCGGGTCTCCCTATGCAGTACTGGAACCCTGTTCATTTCTCAACAATTGGAAACAAATTGGGCGAATATATTGAGGTGAATTTTTTCTTCAAAGTTATTGGCCTTATGTCCATGTCTAGGATCTTAGTGAGGTTGGATATTTGGTCGAGAATACTAAAGGAGTTGATGATTGAGATGGATTATGGTTCCTTCTTACAACCTTTGTATTATGAAAGAATTCACTTCAAATTCCATCGTTGCCATGCTTATGGACATGGAATTGTAGATTGTAAACTTCCCTTCAAGGGTAAGTTTCGGGGTTATGTAGATTATGGAGCAGGCTATGGGACAGGTCATACAGTTAAGGGGTTTGGGGTCTCTGTGGGTTCTACAGGGTCCTCATAGTCTTAGGACTTCAATAGGAACATAAGGCAACACTCTACTTCTCCAGCAGGTATTTCTACGGACGACTGATATTTGGCTCACGCAAAGGTATAGAAGACTACAATATTGTCTTGCCTAAGATCTCTACTAGTGTCAAGTAAGCAAAAGTTATCTTTCCCTTCGGTTGCTTCATCTACTTCTAATTTATTGCTTCAATCGGGTACTTTGGGGTTGGATGCTTTTTATTCAGTGGGTTTTCCTTCACTCTTCCCCCTTCCCCGTCCCGAGGTGGATTTTTCTACCCTTGGCCCTTGGTCATGTTTTGACCAATTTTGGGACTTCGACAAGCTGGTTGAAGATGGAGTGCAAGTTGAAGTGAAGATCACGGGATCACACCACCTTTTCAAGGATTTTTAGGTTTAGGGTTTATGTAATGGGTATGGGATGTCGGCCTATGGGTTTTTACCCATGTTTAGGCCTTTTTGAAAAGTATAAATAGATACCTAGGCGATGTAAGAAAGGGGAGACCTACTGGAATCGACTTAGTGCGGATCTAGAGGCTTTGTGCATACTATGTGTTAAGACTTGCAGAGCTTAGTGAAATTGATTGTAAAAGGATTGTGTGCATAATGTGTAAGAAGACTTTGTGTTGTGATCTAACTCGGGGAAGGAGGATCTGGCGAGGTGCATGCAGATCTCTTTTCCTATGCGAAGTTGGGTTTGATGATCCATGCATGTAAGGATATTGACATAAGATAATAAAGAAGAGAAGAGTTGGTGGACGTAGCCCCACACTGGGGTGAAACACGTATATCTTGTGTTATGGTTGCTTTGGGAATTACGGTTGTTGTTTTGTTTATATAATTTAAGCTTAAGTGTAGTAATGAATGTTTACATGAATCTGGTATGATAGCTTAGTGCTTAGTAATGTGAATGAATGCTACATCTGATATCTTTCCATGTGCTAAGTGCTTAGATGTGTTAGATCTGGTTGAATACTACATTGTTCCGTAATTAGGGTTTGGATCTGGGATGAGAATAAGGGCTAAGTACTAATGAATGTTAAATGTTAAGTTCTTTGTTAGAGTTGTGTAATCATAGATTTGTGTCTCAGATAGGTTGCATACATTTGAGTCCTGCAACCACCCCTGCCTCTACCTCGGGTGAGACTTCATCTACTTCACAGGTGTTGCTGAAAGGGCCAATAATTAGGGTTTTGTTGGTGCATTGTTGAAGCATTGAACCCTGGGTCTTCCCCTGTGCCAAAAAATGGTTCCCTTGTCGAGACTGAAACTGTGATTGTTGGGAACTGAAGAAAACAAATCTCTGTGTGTAGATCTATTTCTTTAGTGCGCAGTATTCTACTTGACTTATAGAGCTTCGTGCTAAGAAGAGAAGTTCAATCTGAAGAAAAGAGGTAAAATCTTGAAGTTTTGTGCTCTGATAAAGGTAAGATAAGTGAAAAATTTATTTCGAAAGAATGGATCTAGGTACAATTAAAAGATTTGGTACTAGTCTAAAAGTTAGGGTACAACTAGAATAAATAAGATTTGATACGAATAGATCTGATAGAAATAATGAAATATATGTTATTCCTATGCATAGAAAGAATGTTTGGACTAACAATTGGATGCAAGATCCTAGAAGGAATGTTGTGCAGGTTAGTTACTATGATCCCAGTACACAGTACAGGGAAGGTTGGGGATCATTTAAGAGAAAGAGGCGATTAACCCTTTGTTATAGTTGCAGAAGGCCAGGACATCTTGCTAAGGAATTCCCTGGTAGAAGACCTAGTTGTATTTGTTGTAACGCTATGGACCATGAAGTTTTGGATTGCCCTAGAATGATTTCTAAAGTTGAGAAGATGAATATGAGACAAGAAAACCATGAGAAATACCAAGAGATTAAGACTATGGAAGAACCCCAGAAAGAATCAGAGACTGTATTATTGCAGATGAAAGAAACCCTGAATGACCACATATACATTAGTTTATCAGAGATATTCAAAGAGAAAGAGTGCATAGAAACAAGAAGAGGATACTTCGACATAGACTGTGTTCTGGATGAGGAAACATAGGTGAATATCATGATAGAAAAAACTTGGGAAATTTTGGGAAAGCCTGCTATGGTTCCTTCTTTAGGAGGAATAGGATTATTTAGAGGAAAGCTAATAACCCTATGTGGAAGAATTACCCAGACATCTATGAGTGCTCATGGAACTTTGACAAAGGAATAATTTGAGGTCGTTAAGTTTGTTGAGAACAATGCCCCATTTTATCTTTTGCTAGGAAAGACCTGGATTGAGAAAGATCAGACATGAAGGAAACAAGAAGAGGAAGATCTAGAACAGAAAAAGAAAGAACTAAGAAATTTCATGACTAAGAGAATACCACATTTGATAGAGGAATAGGAGAACAAATCAAAGTTTCTAGGGACCATAGATCTGGACGTCAAAATTGAAAGAACCCAGGAAGACGTGAAACACTTGTTTGTACAAGAGAATAGAGCGCATACCCCAGACAGAGAAGAAGTATCACCATTGAACCCTATAAAAGATCATCAACAACATGAAGTTACTATGATAAGAGAAGATAAGAATCAAAATGGGAAGAGGAACCCAGTAACTCATATTACAGGAAAGAAGGCTAGAAAGCTCAACAAGAAGAAAGCAAATTTAGAAAAATTGCAAGAAGTTCCAGAGAAGACTTCACAGAAGGAAGGTTTTCAGAACTTGGACTTTGTCGAGATATCAGTACAGCATAGATTGGCACTTCACCATGGAGGAGCAATATGACCGTTGGAGGAATTATGACTGTTATACTGGTGCTTCTGAATGGTTAGGAAAGCAGTTATGGATCGAAAGATCACCATTGGACCGTTAGGACTACGCCTTAACGGATGAAATTGCATTGATTAAGGATTTTTAGACCCGTTGGAAGACACCGTTACGACGTTTTATATTTATACCGTCGAACATTGCACCAAGAACACTTTTGTAAACAATGATTCTTTGATCCCACAGAGAGCTAACTATTAGCGTATTATGTTTATTAATACTTTTCCACCCGTTCTATTACAGTGAGTGTTTGATCACCGACCTGAGATACCTGATCATGAAGCATGTATGTCAGACGACATTAGTGCAGTAGAAAAGTCTGTTGAATAAATTATAATCAACCTCATGGCTAAGAAGGTGATGTCCATAGGATTTCAAGCCTCATTGACGAGAGGAGAGCAAGCCTCCCCGTCGATTTCTCGCGGATTTGGACCATCCCTAGCTGGAACCGAGAAAAGAACTAAGCATCGTGATGACTTAGCGAACGCGAAGCTAATCCTGTCCATCCTACCCAAATACATCCCACCCCTGGATGGTGTGGTGAGTTGTGACAGTGTCTTGAGGGACTTTGACTACACAATCATCACTGCATACCTCCCGAAGGGAATACAAGCAGTCAGACCATAGTTGGAGAGTATTTCGACCTTGAATATCAACAACTATAACTTAGGAGACCACAAAAGTTATGAAATTCTTTCACCTCACAAATATTTCACCAATACGAAGGGGCAGAAGTTGAAGATCATCCCCCATCCATGGACTATGGACATTGCAAGGTCCACTATCATGAACGTTATGAAGTTACCACATTTTGGAAGGCACTAGGAGGTTAACGCTTGTGTTAAACTCCTGTTGTCGTGCTTCCATAGCGGTTATATATGGCTAGACAGACGCATCACTTTCGATCTGGCGTTGATCCATAGGATCACTAGATTAATCATGCAGGAACCAGACTCGAAAGAATTTTATCCAGGGAAGGATACAGATCACGCCCTGGCGCAGGATATTTAAGAAACCTATGGCGATGTGGAGAAAGGAAAGAGAGGCTACAAGGTAGCTTCCATTTAGAATGGCGCAGTGCACCTAGAATGCTAGTTGATCATTGGTAAGTTAGTAAGGAAGAATAGACCCACGTAGGTCATGGGGTTCATCGTTGACCTCGCAGGAAAATGCATGGAAGGACTACAGATGAACTGGGCAAGTTACCTTGTCAACTAGTTAGAACGGGACTGTCGCGAAGCTCAGGATCAGGGCTATGAGTTCCATTTTAGTTAGCTCCTGATCCTCATCATGTTCATTGCTTGGGATATTCCAGAAGGATAGACCTTCCCTAACATTGAGTCATTCGAGCCACTAGTTGCGAATTTCACCACGCTCTGGTATTCGAGCAATATGAGGAAACAATGGCAGTTGAATGCAATGTTCCACACCTACTACCTGCATTTGAAGAGGGCTATTGAGTCTTTCCCTTGTATGACATCGAACACCCTGGATAGGTTCATGCCCCTTATGAAGTTCCATGTAGACGGGAATTTTATTTATATCACTGTGTGCGCAGAAGAAAGTAAAGAAGAGATTCACTCCTATTGCAAGCTCACAGAGGAGGACCTGGAAGAAATCACTAAGGAATGACCTGTAGAGTTCTTTATACCAATCGAATAGGTAGAACTGTTTGACCCCAACCTCATTGGAAGTCCAGTGGTTACTCGCGAAGAGTATGATGCACCCAGAAAAAGAAAAAAGAATAATGAAGAAGAGGTCTAGGAGATGAGCAGCGCATCAAAAGAGACTGCTTCGGATTCACCTAGAGGAGGAGGTGGTGATGAAGTAGGAAAAGAAGAGAACAATGGGGAAGAATATAAGAAAAATCAAGGTGAAGTAACACCGCCAATGAATCCCTGTGATGACATAGAGACATCTAGGAAAATAAAGGTTTCCGCCCCAAAACCTTCTTCACATAAGAAGTCCAAAGCTAGAAAGCCCAAGATGGAGACTGTACTCATGGTGGATGACATTGACCTAATGATCGTTGTTGTCTTAGATACTGAAGAAGATATTTTACAGCACAATGAATCGAAACAAGAAACCATGTATGAAAGAATTGAAGAAGAGCTGAGAGGGGTACAACAAGCCCTTCACTCTAGCCGCGCAGTGTCCACTGCGCCCCCGCCATCAGAAGAAACAACATTGGGAGATGATCTTGCCCAACTCTGTAAAATAGCTTATGCAACCGAAGCTCACCTTCATCGCATGTAGGAAGAAAACGAACAGGCCACAATGGCCTTGAAGCAAGCACAAGAAGAAGTCATAGAGAAACGCCGAGTTGCGTAGAAGGAAAAAGATGACCTCCAAGTGAAGTTCACAGAGGATAAAGCATAGATCCAGCAAGAGAAAGAACAACTGCTCATGGAGAAGGTTGGATTTAAAGAATCAGTCAGCAGATCACTTCACTCTGTGATGGGCTTAGAGAAAATGGAGGAAGACCCAATCGAGAATGAAGTAGCGAATCTTGTTGAAGGCATTCAACAACTCCAACAGAGGGTAGTAGAATTGGAGTTACAAGAAGTACCAAGCACTCCACAGGAAGTGCGAGACTAGTGGGAGGAAACCGCCCGAAGCACAGTCGAGAGAATCAAGGAATTAGCCTTGGATGTAAACAAATTAGGATTCGAAGTGCACAAAATTATGAGCGACTTACCGAGGACCCTGAAATGAAGACACTGGAGTCACATTTCCAAGAGACAAAGCAGCAAGTAGCGACAGTACAAGCGCAGTTGAAGTGCTTGTCAGCTGTCGAGTGAATGAAAAGATCCCAAGAATAGTGCGTGGCTCAGAAATAGGTCCATTCCATATAGAGAAAAGTCATGGAAGTGACTCAGAGGCTCCAACCAGTGAAGGATGCAAATTGCCTAATTTTTGAGGAGATTGAAGGACGAGGAGCGAAACTAGAACAAGCAGTCACTGCAGCCGAACAATGCTTGGAAGGACCTATGACCGAGACAGTTATTCAGGAGTTCTCCGATTAGGAGACCAGGAGAAGCAGCAGGTTGAAGAATCTTGAGCCAAGCTTGAGGCATTTGAGGTAGAGTTACCCAGAGCAGAGTGACTCGGGACGAGTCACAGGTGAGTGTTGGGGGCCTGTTGGCCCTTGACCAAGTTTTGGATAACCTTGGTCATGTTTTGACCAATTTTGGGACTTTGACAGGCTGGTTGAAGATGGAGCACAAGTCGAAGCGGATATCATGGGATCTCACCCCCGTTTCAGGGATTTTTGGGTTTAGGGTTTATGTAATGGGTATGGGATGTCAGCCCATTGGTTTTTACCCATGTTTAGGCATTTTTGAAAAGCATAAATAGATACTTAGGCGACGTAAGAAAGGGGAGACCTAGTAGAATCAACTTAGTGTGGATCTAGAGGCTTTGTGCATACTATGTGTTAAGACTTGCGTAGTTGAGTGCAAGTGATTGTAAAAGGCTTGTGTGCAGACTATGTAAGAAGACTTTGTGTTGTTATCTAACTCAGGGAAGGAGGGTCTGGTGAGGTGTGCGTAGATCTCCTGTCCTATGCGGAGGTGCATTTGATTCTCTGTGAATGTGAGGAGATTGACAGAAGATAATAAAGAAGAGAAGAGTTGGTGGATGTATCCCTACACTGGGGTGAACCATGTATATCATGTGTTATGGTTTCTTTGTGCATTACAATTGTTGTTTTGTTTATATAATTTAATCCTAAGTGCAGTAATGAATGTTTATATGAATATAGTATGATAGCTTAGTGATTATTAATGTGAATGAATGTTAGATCTGATCTCTTTCCATGTGCTAAGTGCTTAGATGTGTTAGATCTGGTTGAGTATTGCTTTGTTTTGTAATTAGGGTTTGGATATGCGATGTGAATAAGCGTTAAGTACTAATGAATGTTAAATGCTAAGTTCTTTGTTAGAGTGGTGTAATCACAGATCTGTGTCCCATCTAGGTTGTAGACATTTGAGTCCTACAACCACCCTTACCTCTACCTCAGGTGAGACTTCATCTGCTTCGAAGGTGTTTTCGAAAGGGTCAGTAGTTAGGGTTTTGTTGGTGCGTTGTTGAAGCGTTGAACCCCGGGTATACCCCTATGCCAACAACCTGCTGGGGATATTTTTCCTCCCTCGATTAAAAATCCTTTTTCCACCCCGAGCCAAGTGTCAGGGAAGATAGGTATGTCTAAGGCCCTCCCCACCTCAGTGTCCCCCATAGACGAGGGTTTGTTGGCTCCTTCCTCTAACGGTTTAGCCTCCTCCTTGGGGCTTGATACTTCCTTTCCTTCTTCTTTGAAATTCTGTGGGACTCCTTCCCATTTCGGTAATCAATTGTCTTTCAGCACCTAGTCTTCAGAGGAGTCTAGGATTTGTTATTTTCTCCACAACATGACTATTTTATTTGAGGACTTGGATAGTTGCGATGTAGAGGATCCTCTTGGGAAGGGTTTGGGATCTCTTCCTCGGGCTCTGTCTTCATCCCGGGGACAAGGTAGGAGATCATATATTCTACTGGCTCAATATCGAGCTAATATTGATGTGGCCTCTAGTAGGCAATGTTCCATAGAATGGGTGCTTAGAGAAAATCATCCCCAAGAGGTGGTATCCCTATGAAAATTCTCTCCTTCAACTGTAGGGGACTTGTGAGCCCGGCTAAAAAATCATCATTAAAAGGATTGGTTGCGAATATTGTTTCAGATGTCATATTTTCACAAGAAACTATGGGGGTAAGTGAACATGTGGTTAGGTCATTAGAAACAATTTTTCCTAGTTGGTACTTCGCGATAGTAGATGCAAAGGGCCGCTCTTGGGGACTTTCCACCAGCTGGCATCTCAAGAGGTGTAAATGTGATCAGATTTGGGGCTTTAAATTGAGGCTTGGACTTAACATGTTTTCAGCAGAGCTAGGATGCTCCTTGTTTCTTATTAATATCTATGGTCCTTATGTTGATCGAAAACGTTACTGGGAATCCTTGGCAAAGTTCTCTTGTCTTTCTCAACAATAAATTATTGTGGGTGGGGACTTAAATTTTTCCTTGGGAGTGGTGGAGGTTTGGGGCCCTCGATCTTCCCCAGACCCTTTGTCCGACTATTTCACACATTTTATCGAATTTCATGGGCTACTGGATCTTGAGCCGGCTAAATTACAGTTGACCTAGTGGAATTTGAGGGTTGGGGATGCACGGGTCACAAAATGAATGGATTGTTTTCTTATGAAGGAGGAACTACTTGATACCCTGGCCCTTGCACATCAGTGGGTTGCTAGTAGCAGGGAATCGGATCACAACCCGATTGTATTGGAACTTTCTGGTAGGATTCGTAGGACCCCCAACCCCTTTAAATTCTTTGAAGGTTGGTTAAAGGATCCAGAGTATCAAGCCCTGGTGCGTAATTTTTGGACTCCTTTAGGTCCAAAACATAATACTCATGCAGTTATTTACCTTATGGAAAACTTGAGAAAAGTCAAGCAGGAAACTATCTCCTGGAACAAAAAAATAAACATGGAACAAGAAAAAAATAAAAGAGGAACAAGAACTTCTTACTATAGAAAAGATGATGCTGGATTGGTAGGTCAATCTTGATCGGGGCTTCCACTCCAGGGAGACTAGGGAGGAGCTAGTACAAGTGAAACTTTGGAGGAGGACTATCTTGGCTGAAGAAGAAGCTCTGTGGCGACTAAAAATTCGTGCTATCTAGATCGCATACAGGGATGAGAACACAAAATTTTTCCACTCCTTTACTAAAGGTCGGAAATTGACTAATACCATATGGGGTCTTACCCAGGGAGATGATCAAATCGTCAACAATTTTGATGGTCTCTCATCTTTGGGGATTTCTCATTTTAAAGATATGTTCAAAGAAAAAAAGGGATCTTCCATTGTTGAAATTGTGAAAGCTGTTAGGTTCTTCCCTCGCTTTGTGGAGGATGACGATCGAGAGTCACTAATGTTGGAAGTATCAGAAAAGGAATTGTTGGTTGTCATGAATTCCTTCCAGAAAGGGAAGAGTTTGGGGCTTGATGGTTGGCCGATCGAATTTTATTTGGGTTTCTACGACCTTATGGGGAATTCCATATTAACAGTAGTGGAGGAGTCTAGGAAAAATGGACATATACATGTGCCATTTAATGCCACCTTCATTTCTTTAATCCCCAAAACAGAAAATCCAACCTCCTTTGATGATTTTCGTCCGATCTCATTATGTAGTTGTATCTACAATATCATCTCAAAAGTCATTAGTCGCAGATTAAAAGATATTCTATCCAGGCACATTTCTATTGAATAGTTTGGATTTTTGAAAGGAAGGCAGATACATGAGGCCATCAAGATTGCATAGGAAGTTCTTCATAGTTTAAAAAGTAAGAAACTCAAAGGAGTGGTCATCAAAATTGACTTCTCAAAGGCCTTCGATATGGTGAACTAACTTTATATTCGGATGTTGCTGATACACCTCAACTTTGGGGTAGCCTTCACAAACTGGACTATGTCTTGTTTATCATCAATGTCTTTTTCTATCTTGATCAATGGTTCAACCTCCTCCTTCTTTACAGCAGAAAAGGGAGTACAACAGGGTTGTCCACTATCCCCACTCCTTTTTCTCCTGGTTGCTAAGTGTCTTAGTTGGATCTTGATTGAGGCAAAGTCTACTGGAACCTTCAGAGGCATCAAAATTTGTCCAGGATTGTACATCTCTCACTTACTTTTCATGGAAGATATCTTAATTTTTTGCGATGGCTCCACGCAGGATATTGAAAAGTTGTTGAGGGGCTTCTTATTTTCAAGCAATCTTAACTAGCATGGAAATCAACAATCAAAAGTCTAGCATTACACTATCTAACTTGTCTGAGGAGGATTCACAACTCATTTCCATTCGAATTCCCTTCAAGCTCTTTGAATTAGATGAAGGGTTGAAGTATCTTGGATTTCAATTGAAACCAAACGACTATTGAAAGACCGATTGGTGTTGGCTTATCGCAAAACTTAAAAAGAGGCTTAAGTGTTGGAGTCACTGATTGCTTTCTAGGGTTGGGCGACTTGTTTTGGTTAAAACGGTCCTAGAGGATATTCTGGTTTACTAGATGTCTTTAGCTTGAATTCCAAAAGGAATTTTGGAGAAGATGGGAAAGATGTGTTTTTTATACTTGCGGTAGGGTCATAAGGACAAAACTTTTTTACCCTGGGTTCGTTGGGATCAGATTGCTACTCCAAAAGCCCTGGGAGGCTGGGGTTTAAAAAATATTTTTTCATTCCCCAAATATCTTGCTGCAAAGTGATCCTAGCGATTGATTAAGACTACAAGTCTTTGGACACAGGTAATTCACCAAAAATATATCGCTCCTCTTTCTATTCTAGATTGGATTCGAACTACAAATAAATCATTGTCAGGGGATTCTATTATTTGGAAGGCATTGATTAAGGCCTTTGATCTTGTGGGGAATGACCTAGTGTGGAGAGTGGGCTATGGACAATTGGTTCATCTCGGATTAGATCTGTGACCTGGGTGTCAGTTGGGCCATATTCTTCCTAAAGGGACTCAGATTAGGTTGGCGTTGGCTAGCTACTATCATCTCGCTCAAGTTGGGGATCCCTTACAATCTGATATGTGGCATCAAGGATGGTTGTTGGGGCAGAGACTTGGAATACCAAAGGTACATTTGATACATTGGAATAAGTACACTCAGTCTCCCCAAGATGCCTCCATTCGCTTGGTCGATAGGCACGACGAATTGCTCTGGTATGGTTTCAGAGACAGAGAATACACTTTGTGTTTTGGCTATATAAAGTTATGTATGGACCTACATCAACGGGACCCCCTTTGGTGGTGGAGGAAAATCTAGAAACATACTTGTCCGACGAAGGGGAAATTGTTGGTTTGTTCGATCTTGGTAAACAAACTTCCCACCTAAGACAACCTACAAAGACGTCTTTTATCTGGGTCGGGCCATTGCGCTCTATGTAAAACTCATTTAGAAATTGTGGATCACCTTTTTTTATAGTGTCCTTTTATCAAAGAGGTATGGACTTTTTCCAAGGTACTGTTTCCCTCTCTCTGGGACTGGCAGGGGATTTCCTTCGAATTAGCCCTCAAGGACTGGTTGTGCGAACATGGCCCAGAGGATTATCGGGCCTTCCCCTTTATACTGGCCTGGGGGATTTGGATCACCCGTAATGGTCAAATATTTCAGGATGACCACTTCTCGGTTGAAAGGGTGACCGTTACTTGCATTGGGATTTTTAAATCATTTTCGGGGTCGGGCGGGGATACTGTGGTTCACCCCAGGGACTTTAGAGAGGTGGATCCTGATTTTAGTATCCCGTGGGGATATTTTGATGGCGCTTCCTCATCTGATCAAAAGTGCAGAGGTGGAGGATGTCTTTATTTCACTCACTCACATTGCTTTACCCTCAAAGCAGGATTGGGGATTGGCACACACAACTACTCTGAACTTTTGTCTTTAAAACTCCTCCTACTATTTGTTGTAGAGTAGGATTGTAGAACTCTTCAAGTATTTGGTGACTCCTTAGTGATTATCAATTGGACCATCGGGAAACACATATGTCAAGTCTCATGTTTGCTTCCACTGTTAGAGGATGTAATACGTATTAAAATTCTAGTTGACTCTATCTCATTTTCTTATATATACAAGGAAAGGAACCAATTGGCGGACATGCTTTCCAAAGAAGCCACACAGCTAGACTATGGACAATGGTATGTTGTAGAACACACAGCTGAAGGAAATTGAGGATTCTATCATAGACCATTTCATGATCGACAGGATATTTGAGGCTGGATAACTACTC